>PQWD01003357.1:197050-219051 GCA_019425675.1 Leucinodes orbonalis
AATTACTGAGATTACCTTTTTCTTGAACATTAGCTAAAGAAGAAAACAATCCTTATTGTAGCGTAGACTGCTATGCAAGTGTGTAATGTATATTTGTCTACATTTCATTCCTACAATGATTAGGTCTCATACTATACAGTTTTTGGCTTGTATCTTGGACTCTTCACCTTCCCCACATTTAGCCAGTAATCAGTGACTTAACTATTTTCAACTAGTTGTGGGTGCGGTGTTACCCGCGGTATAAGATGTTCTCCCGCAGTAAAACGTAGCCTATGTGCAACGGCGGAACCAGGGGGAGGGTCATTGGGGTCATGACCCCCTGAGCTATGTTTAGTACTATAATAACGTACATTAACAAAATACCTTATAAACTCTTTACTTGCTACTACATTGTAAGTATAACCTGGATCCACCCTTGCCTATGTGTTTATCCATGATGTAAGCTAACTATTAAAATTCATAAGGCGCGCAGCTCGCGCGTCGCGTGGTACAACACCAATTTATTTACTCAAATTAAAAAGTTTTTCTAAAATAAAATGAACATTAATTTTCCATAGTTTCTGAGAAGTGTTTTAAAATGCTTTCAAAAACCCACCTAGGTCGGTTTGTTCTTAAACTAAGGTATACACAGTGCATTCAAAAAGTTCCGGGACTAAATTCTATAAAATCTACGATCAGCGCCATCTCTCGCGCAACGTTGGAACTAGTTAATACCATCCTTCGACTATCTACATTCGAGATTTCAGCGCTCTAACCTCATTCGAAGTGAAGTTTTGTTTGGTTGAAGTAAACGTGTTTATATCGGTCGGTCACAATTTGCGAAATGGAGCAACGTGCCGCTATTAAATTTTGTTTCAAATTGGGAAAAAGTGGTTCCGAAACTTATCAAATGTTAAAAACTGCATATGGCGAGGATTGTTTAAGCCGAAGCAAGGTTTTCGAGTGGTATGGACGATTTAAAAACGGCCGTGAGTCGCTGGAAGACGATCCGCGCGAGGGGCGTCCCTCCACGTCAACAACAGACGATAATGTCGAACGAGTGCGCACGCTGGTGGCTTCCAATCCACGCGTTTCGGTTGAAACATTATCTAGGAAGCTAAACATCAGTGTAGGAAGCGTTTATCATATTTTACACGACGTTCTTGGTAAAAAAAAAATTGCGCAAAATTTGTTCCTCACTCACTGACGCTGGATCAAAAACAGTGCCGTCTCGACGCTTCACTCAATTTTCTTGACTGGGCTAACACGCATGAAAATTTCTTAAATAAAATTGTAACTGGTGATGAAACATGGTGTTTTCAATACGATCCCACAACGAAACGCCAGTCTGCTGAATGGAGAAGCCAGGAGGAAGGACGGCCCCTCAAAGTTCGCGCAACCAAATCCAAAATCAAAACGATGTTCATTTCTTTTTTCGATTCTCATGGAATTATCCACAGCGAGTTTGTGCCAACCGGCCAGACGGTGAATGCAGCATTTTATAAAGATGTGCTGGACAGACTTTTGAAGCGGATTCGACGCATAAGGCCAGAATTTTACAGTAGTGGCGATTGGTTTCTCTTGCATGACAATGCGCCCTCTCATTCCTCGATCCTCGTTTCACAATTTTTGGCCAAAAAATTAGTTACTGTGATCCGCCACCCACCATACTCACCAGATCTGGCTCCAGCGGACTTTTTTCTATTTCCAAGATTAAAATTGCCATGAAGGGCGAGCGTTTTCAGGATGTAGAGGCCATAAAACGAGGAGTGACCGCCACACTCAAGGCCATTTCCGAAGAAGAATTTTCGCGGGCCTTCCAACGACTGTACGACCGCTGTAAAATTTGTGTAGAGAAGGGGGGGGACTATGTTGAAAATTAAATAAAAACTTTTTTCCTAGCTCTTTTCTCCTTTCGTAAAAAAAATTGTCCCGGAACTTTTTGAAATGCACTGTGTATGCCTATCTGGAACTGCCCCCTATCTTGAGCGCGCCATTTTGTTTAAGCCGGCAGTATAAAATACATCAGCGTCATCTTGTTACACATCAAAGTTATTAAATTCCTATTACACTGGGGCAGGCCAAACTTTTTTCATTACGGACCAAATGAAAATCATGTTACGCTGAGCACCAAAGAGGTGTCAAACAACCTACTTTCGAAGTTTTTAGTTTCTTTTTTAATTATGTTAGTAAAGCTGTCAGGAAAAATGCAACTTTTTGGGGTATGTGGGGTGATTAAAAATCAATCTCGTATCGTAGAGTAATATGATTTATTCAGAAATAGGTGGTTCAGACAAAGTGATTTTCTTAATACTGATTCTTCTAAGTAGGTACAAAGCCCAGGTATTATGTAAAATTACAAATGTGAGTTGATTTATATATATATTCAAGTGATCAAACTGAACGGGTTTTAGACACATATCACATATTGTGCATTAAGTAAAAGCATTGATTTAAAATTAGCGCGCTATGAGTAAAAGTGACTCTATCCATGATATACTAAAATATAATTCCATGAAAATAATTTTCTCTCTTGAACCTATCGCAGTCCACTGCTGGACATAGGTCTCCCCCATTTTGCGCTAGACATCCCGGTCCTCCGCTTTTCTCATCCAGCTTCCACCAGCGACCTTTCGCAAGAAAATAATTTATTTGACAGTTACTTTACATGACATGTCATTCTTAAAAATTTAAACTATTGAAAAAGATATATAAATAAAATCGACTTTTAAAAACAAAACAAATTATACAATTAAATTTTTCAAAAGCGTTCAAATCAATGTAGATATCATGGCGATTCTATGCATACATACAAAACTGTTTCCGTTACAAAACCTCTTTAGAATCCGATACAAAAACCCGTGGGCTAGTCAAAGCCAACATGAGGCACTCTAGGCCTTAAGTGGGCCTAGAGCGATAACTGGCGGCAATCTCTTTGCGGCGCGTGATCAAGCACGTCTCTCGAGTACTCCATAGCAGCCGACGACCTTCGCGCCTTTGAGTGGCCTTAGGTAACGTTTAACCCCTTTTGTACTGGATTAGGCAGTTTAGACTTAGTACGGACCTGGTTTTATAGATTTTGCGAAGGTATTTTTAGAAATTACATGTATAAGTAAGAAAGTTTTTTTTAAATGATCTGATGCTAAGTTAGGAACTGTCGAATATAACATCATTTTAAATTATAATTTCATCGTAAATGCATTCAACGGAATAATGCGATAGAATGATCCACGAAAGTTATACGAGTAGCTTTGTAAACCCGTACAGAAATAAACTTCAAGTTTATATTCGGTTAGTTTAGTTTTTTATCCATCTGTTTATCTATTTATTCTTTCTCTATCTGTTCTATCTCTCTCTTTTTATTGTGTTGCTTGTTGATTATTTTTATATTTTTTCATATTTTTTTTACCTAATAAATAAAATAAAATGAAACATTGAGCCTCGTTCCTTATTGTAACATAACTTGATTCCTAAGGTCTGTTTGATTTGTACAAATATATAAGTCCTTATACCAAATTCATATATATACGTTATTTATTAAGTAACCTTTAGTTAATTTCGGCCAATATAGTCTCAAACAATGCAAGCTCTTATTAAAAATTCCGTATCTTAAAAGCTGACCACCACTCACCACTGAAAACTGGCAAGAACAGTGGTCAAAACTTAACTTTGAAATCTTTATAACTATACTAGCTTTTGCCAGCGGTTTCGCTCGCTTTAAATTCGGGGTAAAGCGGGTTTCCTTTCCTGGTTACGAAAACAGAAAATTATTTTTCGCTGATGTAGATGATATTATATGTTTTCTACTTTAAAAATTGCGCAATGGTCTAAACAAACTCCCAACCCTCATTTTAAGGAAGTAGGGGGGTTAGAATTAGATACCGAGTAGCCAATGTCATTCACCATCTCTTCACCTGACTCCACTGAAAAAAATCACGTGTGTTTGTCTTTTTATTTTTCCGACAAAGACGTACAAACAGACACACTTTTACATTTATGATGTAAAAGTGTGTCTTTCCATTATGTCCATTTGGTGTTGACAGTCCAGTACAAACATTTGTGTGCATGAACATGTCTGTTTGTAATGGTCTGGGTGTTTTATATGTATGTATTTACAAAAAAATATATAAGTATGTTTATCCGTTGTTTAGTACCCATAAACCAGGCTTGACGCTTAACTTGGGGCTAGATGGCGCTGTGTGAATGTCAATGGAAATTTATTATTTTTATTTTTATTTATGGATAATATGGTTCAATTTCAGCTGCCGACTGTATTGACGTACGTCCCACGGAACGCGAATTCACAAAATATTAGTGTTTAATATTCACCATTATTATAACAAGCGGAGCTAGAAATGGCCGGTTGTAGCCTGCGTTTCGTTTGTTAGGTACGCCTAGCTTATTAATATCTAGACATTTGCATATAATGAGGGGTTTGGTGGGCCGAACGAACGTTTGGGGGGTTTGCATTTTACGATCTGGTAGGGTTGGCACAAATCACTGTTCTTACTAAAATAGGTAAAAAAATATTCGGTTGTTGGTTTCGTGGTAGACCAACTGCGTAAAATATATAAAGAAAGGAAGGTAAATATTTATTTTCAAGAAATTACTTCCTAGGATGGTAGTCGTTAACACCTACCAATCCGCAGACGACCCATGTGGTGTAATGGTCGAGACGTCGGCTATTACACCAACGGTTCCGGGTACGATCCTTGGTTAGCACAAACATTTGTGTGCATGAACATGTCTGTTTGTAATAGTCTGGGTGTTTCTATGTATAATATGTATGTTTTTACAAAAAAAGTTTATAATTATGTTTAACAGTTGTTTAGTACCCTAATTACAAGCTCCTCGCTTAATATGGGGCTAGATGGCGGTATGTAAATGTCAGTGGATATTTATTTATTGGGCCCGTATGGTGCGTTTAGACCCAAACTCCTCATGACTATGCTATGCGAAGGTTGTGCTCCGCAGTGAGCCATTTTAGGCTGATGATGATGACTTCGCTCTTAAACTTAATACTTTTATTACTTTTATTTTAAAAGTAACATCCCTAAACGAGTCGTCCCACTCCCATAGACCGGCAATACCGCTTAATTGTCCTAATGGCTCGTTAACTGAGTCCTATTTTTCCTAATTAGTTAATGTAATTACTAACTAATGATAGTTAAGAACACTATTTGTTGCATTTGTATTTGAGTGTATTGTTATTGGGCAGTTTAAATTGCGGCCAGAAGTGGTTGCGGTGGCAACTGCTAAGGATCGGCCCGCGTGGAAATCATTAGGGGAGGTCTTCGTCTAGCAGTGGACATTATTAGGCTGTTATGATGATGATGTTTTGGCCATTGCGATTAAAAAAAAGAAAGAAAAATAATTTATTGACCCTTGAACATACATTTTACAAGAGCAACGATTACAGAAACATGAAAGTGATCAAAAGTTCAATTGAACCCACCTCGGCATGAGTTGGAACAACCGCTCGATTGCTGCTTGAGTCGTACGATTGTCAATCGAGCTCACTAGCCGCTATCCATCGATATTCATATATTGTATATATTTATATTTCATGTTCATAAATTATTTCAGTCCTACTGAAGGCCTGAAAGAATGTTTCAATCTTTTCATCTCTTTTTCACAGGCCCTAAATATCACAAATAAAATTTTAAATGGACAAAAGTATTTCAAATCTTTTATAGGGCTGTCTCTTCTAGCCAAAGTTTTTTTTTTGTGTGATTATTATAAATAAGGCTCTATTGTGACCACAAAACTGAGGGAAAAGTTAATTAATTCCAAGTGTACTAAAGGATTAGTAGTAGTTGTTCATTTTAAGCTGCTCAAAATCGGCCTGTCTATTTTGCCAATCCAAAAAAGGTAATGGACTGTACTAAAATATGATGTCTGAAGTTCTATAATTTTCAATCGACTTAAAGACAGATAGATTTTGCCGCAACATCTTATGATTTACCTCCTTATGTAATGGATATCTGGCATCACTTTCCAGACTTATTTTCCACCACAGACGATATTTTTAATAATTTTGTTCCGTTCATATCAAAATTATCTTTCAAGTTTTAAGCAATTTTTGTTCCGCTACGTAAAGAATTCCCAACAAATATTTTCACACCGCCAGCAATTGAAACGCATTACCATAAAACTAAAACCCCGCATCAAATTCAACAGCCGCTTTGCCGAACCGCACTTAACCTTACATAGATAACAAAAACGCAATTTATAACACTTGCCTGTCAGAAAAGAATTATTAGTTTTTTAGTCACGAGCAAGTTTATAATTTCCCCAAGGTGGCAGCCCTGCGTCACATGTTGGTATATTATTTATTCAGTTCACAAACCGGTGCGCCCATGAAAAAAGGTAAGACCCCGAGGTTTCGGAAGGTAGACGTCATTTGTCCGAGAACTTTGGTTAACGACAAAGAATTCAATAGTTAAAAGCGCTTAAAATAAACCATTTACAAATGATCAAATAATTACAGTTTGAGGTATGAAACCTATAAATTTGATTAACGTTATTAAAAAGAAACGGCGATATATTGGAAAAAATAAAACGTGTTTACCTCAGAGGTACATTTGAAGTTACAGGTGTTAACGTAGAAAGCAAAAGTAATTATCAAATCAAATTGTGCATTACATAAGGACATTTTCGTTGTCCAACCCACAGTATCCTATAACCTATAATAGGTTATTCTAATTAATCAAAGTAAAACTAAATCGAAATATATCGTTTAAAAGTTTGTTTAAATTTAAGCATGTTTGATTTTAAAATTCCAAAAGGCCACAGAAAACTAAAGAAACAAAACATGCAATGCATGTCAACAAATATTTGCTATAAGTGTAACTATTGTGTTGGGATTTATGAAATAAAACAATATACCTTGACCTTATACTTGCAATTTCCTCATCATCATCATCATTTTATCATCAATAGATAAGCCACATCCAATTGCTTCTCAATAAAGGTACAAAAACAAATTGTGTTTTGTTAGTAGCTAAGCAAGTTGAAGTGGCAGTGGGCAGGGCACATAGTGCGTAGAACCGATGGCCGATAGGGCGGAAAGGTTCCCGGGTGGCGTAGCAGATGGATGAGAGACCTTCGTTCAGCAGTGGACGTTCTAGGTTGTAATAATGATGATGATGAAGTAGCTAATAAGGACCACATGTCGAAATCGTAACTTGTGAAGTAGCAATAAATAATTTGTATTATTATTATTTATTTAAATATGCACAGAATTTTGTCAAAATAAAAACTACATACATCGTAATCGTAGGTCATCAAAACTACATACATCGTAATTGTAGGTCATCAAAACTACATACATCGTAATTGTAGGTCATCAAAACTACATTCATCGTAATCGTAGGTCATCAAAACTACATACATCGTAATTGTAGGTCATCAAAACTACATACATCGTAATTGTAGGTCATCAAAACTACATACATCGTAATCGTAGGTCATCAAAACTACATACATCGTAATTGTAGGTCATCAAAACTACATACATCGTAATCGTAGGTCATCAAAACTACATACATCGTAATTGTAGGTCATCAAAACTACATACATCGTAATTGTAGGTCATCAAAACTACATACATCGTAATTGTCGCCCCCGCGTCCTTTTTATTTAATTTTGAAATTCACCTCTATTATATGTATTACAGTCTTGTGCTGGATAAAGGTACCCCCATTTTCGAGGACATTACGTGATCAGACTAATATATGTTGACTGGTCGATATGTTGACTGGCTACTGAAGACGTAGGGCTAACTTTTTTTTGGGCGGGTTAGAGGATCCCCATATCATTAACTCTCGATCGATATCCGCGTAACAATAGAATCATTTATTGTGTTTTGTGAGTTTACATCCGTGCATCAAACATCTAATAACTCCACTCCACAACTAAAATACTAATTGTTAAAAGGAATTTCCAGTTAAATATTTTTTTCATAAACACACATAATTCAACACAAGTGTGGCGTATTGTCGTCTAATCAAACGCTATTATAATCATTAGTAGTGCGTGCTCGTCGCTTGTTTATGCCCAATTTGCTAGTTGTTTTACATAAATTAAAGTATTAATGAACTAATTAATTGTTAATTTTCTTTAACAAGCTCAGATAAACTTAATGTTAGACTTCGAGGAAAACATTTATTGTAAATCAAAACAGCGTAATGTGTATAGTCTGTGTGATCTAGTGCGGGTTTGATTCTCGCGGGAAACCGCATAGTGAATATCTCTTTATGCGGTTATTTCCAGTTTGGTAAGAACAAATAAAAAATCAGGTGATGAAATAAAAAAAAGATCAGTTAGTGCATCGGAGGGCATGTTAAGCCGTCAATCTCGGTTATTATTTAGGATCATAGTCGATAGCATCAAATAATTCGCATTGTTCCCGTGTGGGTTACAGCCCAATGTCCCCATAGTGATACTATGGTACGTTATAGGTATTATTAAATGTATAACTAAAAATGTTTCAAAGGAATTCGCAAATTGTAATAACACTCGAAACAGTTTCTCCATGAATTTTTATTGATGAACTTTATATTATATTTTAATTTAATAATTAAATAATAATTATAATTACAACAAATATATTAAAATTATATGGATCAATTTAAAATAATATTTGTGTTTATGTACTGTCTAATTAAATTTATTGTATTGCATTGAATTGTTGTTGGGTATATATTTTTGTATTGTAATTTCAAACACAATGAATTATTGAATAAATAAATGAAATGAAATGAAACATTTTTCGTCATACAATAAAATCAATAAGAACTATCTATATATTACCTACAAGTAAACTACAAAAATATTATACTAAGATAAAAAACAGGAACTACCTACCGACAGTCGCGACCAAAAACCCTTTGTAAGCGTTATTCAATGCGGCCGCCTCGCATAAATAAAGAAAACAGGGCAACATACGTAAAGGTTACGCGCCTTCGAAAGGGTAAATGGGACATTTGAGCCGTACAATGCGCCTAGTTTATTTGTACACTCGTTTTTTAGGGTTCCGCAATCGTGGCTATTGTTATTTATATAGAGTAACTACTGCCTTGTGGTGCCGTCTAAGTGACAGCTAAGTAAGATAAGTAAACATTTAGCAAAGGACATGTGGCATCAGTCTCTTATTGAAACCATTCTGTAGATACCGCTATATCTTCCCATAGTTTATATTGTGGAGACAAAGGTGACTGTAACATTGCCAGCTGTTCGTAAATTGTTGAATAATAATATGGATGATAAGGATAACTTACTTATTCACTTGTTTTTATTTATGTTATAAGTGTACAGGACGGTCTGGACGCTCACCTGATGGTAAGTGATACGCCAGACCATGACAGAGCGGCATTAAAGGAGACCAACAACTGATAGACAGTTATTATCCTCCATCAATGCCGCACTGCGCCCGTCACCCGAGACAACAGATGTTAGGTCTTGTATACCCGGTAATTTCACTAGCTACAGTGCCCTCATCCCGAAACACAAAAGTGACACACTTGTGACTTAAGTCATTTAAAATATGTTCAGTAAAGTACGTAACAAAAATCTTACTTAGAGACAAGATAATCTTACGTAGAATCAGCACGAAATAGGAATTCCATGATCATCAGATGGTCAGTGAAGCAGAAACGTGATGTGCCTACAATTTGAGGCAGCTGGTTGAAGTTGAAAGCAGGCTGCTCAGGAAGGGTTTATTCCACTCTCGGACCTACGACCCCCAAAAAAATTAAGCGGCACTGGGCCCTCAAATAAAGTCCGATCCCGGCTCTTAGCGGACCAGAGTGGATTTTATTTTGAAGCCAAGTTTTAGTGTTCCCTCGACCTTCAAAGTACAGGTGCAATAATAATCAAGGATCTGAATAATTAATATACCTTGTTTGATAATTGCCAACGACCATATAGCCTAATAGGCGCCTAATGTTTCAATTTCTATGTTCTATGGCCTTCTATTTTCTGTGGATAAGCATCATCTTAAATAATAAAAGCACAATACACATCACGAGCTTTATTTCATGACATAACATTTACCCTACGAAGGCTCGTCTCTAATAACACGTAAACCTCAATGGACAGAACGTACGATTTACAATCCAAAGCTTACACAATTGCGAACAGAATAAAAAACCAGTCACGAGGTGTTTAATTTCGATGAAGAATGGTGTCCGCGCGGCCGAGTGAATAAATAAAGAGCGAAGTTTTCCCGCTCCGAGCGACGGGTTTGGCGCCAGAAATGGTTTCGCTTTTGTTTACAGTAAGTATTTTGATAAAGGTCTTTTTATTCATAAAATCACGCTAAGATTGTTATGATCCCCTATAGGATAGTTGTTTCTGAGATGTTCATTGAGAAAGACAGATAATCTTTTTCAATGTGTTTTTCTCAGGTGGGTTTACAGCTTAATATAGCTGTCTGTATCTTAGGTTGCGAGTGTCCAGTGGTGGCGGTAACACTAACCATCAGGAGGACCGTTTGCTCATTTGCCTACCTATGAAACAATATAAAAAATAAATACATCTAGTTATTATGACCCAAACTTAGCATTAGCCTGTATAAGGATATTAAACAACGGACGAAAATATACTTTTTTCTTAATGCATATTATACATAGAAAACATTCAGACCACTAAGTATAAAAGAAATTCCACGCACACATAAAATGTGTACTGCTTGAATTGAAACCGGAACCTTAGGTGTAATAGTCGAATTTCGATATATTAGATAAATTTAAAACAGTTATTTTCAAAAAAACATCAACTGATCATTTCCGGATCGTATCAGTTTAAAAAAAAATCTAGCGACGAATTTGTTGTGGAAAAAAATACATGAAGACACAGATTCAAGGCACATGTTTCTAATAATAGGCGTCTATTTTGAATATTAGAACAGTTTGATAAATATCAGGTATACATTTCCATAACAGCATTTGAAATGCGATCCAACTCCCTGAAGTCTTAGGTTAGAAAACCCGACGTATGAAACATAAAAAAGTTTATTACACACACGGAATGCGAAATTTAAAAACGCAAATATAAACAGGCATAAAGCCGCGACCTCAACGAACAAATCTAAGTTGCCACGAAATCCGCACGCCCCAAAGTTATATTGCACACGTAAAACGGTTCTTTTTTTCTGAAAAACTGGTCTCAGGCTGGTGATACACTGGTGCTTATTTTATAGTTAACATAACGCCAAATTTGTGGTAAATAGAAAGAAGAAGTAACCAAAATTAATTCTGAAACCATTACAACTGTATGGTTAAACGTAAATAATTAGACTTATACTTATTAGATTTACTTATTAGATTTGTGAGCGTCGGTGGCTCAATGGTGTGGATTGTCGCCTTCCTACCGGGAGGGCTGAGGTTCAAATCCCGACACGTACCAATGTATTTTCAAATTTTCGAAAAATATATGTACGTTATCCGACGCTCTTACGGTGAAGGAAAACATCGTGAGGAAACCTTCATGCACGCCTGCGAAGAGATTCGAAGGTTGTGTGTGAAGTCGTCCAATCCGCACTGGGCCCGCGTGGACGACTAAGGCCTAAACACCCTATACGGGTAGGCTCGTGCCCCTCGGTGGGGACGTTTAATGAGCTGATGATGATGATGATGATGAATTAGACTTAAAGGAAATCTTCTCAGCATAGTCAACACAACCCTTGGAGGTCCTGGCGCTGGTTTGGTATTATTATTATAATAAAAAAATAAATATGTACTGACATTTACACAGCCCCATCTAGTTCCAGACTAAGCAAATGCTTTACGGTAAAATTCCGTATTAATTCCGTAGCAGTAATTTATATCGTGCTTTGAAGCTAATCACCCTATACATGTAGGCTCTTGCCCCTCGGTGGGGACGTTTAATGAGCTGATGATGTGCTTTGAAGCATGAGCGCGGAGACTTGTAAAGATCAAAACGAAAATGGATTTCCCTCTCGTCTTTTCAACCTATCGACATGGACATGGTCCACCCTAATTTGCGCGAGATATCCCGGTCCTCCGCTATCTTCATCCAGCGACACATGGTAAGTCGTCACTCCATTGCATCGGCCCGGACGTACTACTCGTACATTACACTAGGCGCTAGTCCTACTCATTTAAAGTGCGTAGAAAAAAATTAAGCGACAAAGAAGCAGTAAAAGATTAAAGAAGCAGAGGGCCTTCTGCTCTTGCCACTTATCTCGTGAACCTTTAATAGACATTTGCGGCTCACAGCTGTAATCATTAAAAAAATATAGGCTTTGGCTATATGAAAATAAATACATGCAAAAATCTTTTAAAAAAGCATGTTTATATATAATTAAACGTATTATACTATAACAGGTCATTAATATGCACCCTCAAACACCTGGGTACAAAAATCAAGCAAAAAATAATTCTATTAAAAGAATGAGAAAAAGTAACAAGTAAATTACTAGTGACGTTATTTAAAATATGACGTGAATAATAAATACTAGGTATTTTTAGTACTAGGTACATACAATAAATATCACGGCCGAGTACGCCGCGGCGCAAACCACGCTCGCCTGCGGCCAAACATTAACAAAACTCATACGTCTCCAAAACGCTAATCAGATGACCCATATACAGCCTGATTGGTGCCCGCCCCGTGTCATTTATGCAAAGATAAACGCCGTACGAGGGTTAAATACCCGTCTATTATAACTTAACTTGGATAACCACTATTATTTTTTATCGCTTCAATTTGTGCTGCTTTATTCTGATGTTGGCATTAAAAGTTTAAAGTAATAACATTTGGAGTCTCCAAACACAGTCACCATTTGGAGGCTCCAATCCATATTTTCATTCGATTTAAGTATTTTACTGAAGTAAATTATTTATCTTTTATAATTATAACAGACTAAATAAATAATAAAAATATATTTTTGTAGAAACGTATTAATACCAGTGAATTAAAATTAAAATTGAACAGGGCTTATTTATTATATCAAAGTCACATTTAAAATGTCAACAGATGTGGTATTTTCGTATTTTGATCAAAATGCTACCTACTTGAAAAACCAAGGGTTCCGGGTTCGATCCCCGGGCAGTACAAACATTTGTGTGCATGAACATGTCTGTTTGTAATGGTCTGGGTGTTTTCTATGTATAATATGTATGTATTTACAAAAAAAAAATGTATGTATGTTTATCCGTTGTTTAGTACCCATAATACAGGCTTAACGCTTAACTTGGGGCTAGATGGCGCTGTGTGAATGTCAGTAGATATTTATTTATTTATTATTATTATTTCTATATATAAGCGTATTAAAAAAGAATATGAGTGTGCGTTAATGTTTATCCGTTTAGTTCCTATATTGCAGGCTAGATGTCTAGTTTGAAGCTAGATGCCCACTGTCTTAAAGGATATTTGTTTTAGAAATTTATTTGAGATTAACATATTTTTCTCATGATCATCACCGAAAACGCTTCGACGCCGTCCGGTATAAACCGTCCTTAAGACAATCGTTAAAACGTACTAGCATGTTAGTTTTGCTAAATGAAGCGAATAATTTGCTAAGCGCGAACTTTGCACTTAATTCTTTGTTTTGCACTGGCTTATTTAGTTTTATTAGTGCTATCTGCGATCTAGTTATTATCAGTGGCGGCTTGTAAACGCTAAACAGCTGTCGAAATAATGAACTTAGTATTTACCTTGTTAGATTTCGAGATTTATTTAAAGAATTTCTTTTACGTCATATGTGAACGGGACGTAGAATGAGCTCACCTGGTTGTAAATGATACGCCTGGCCACGACAGAAGCAGTGTTGATGGAAATTATTAACAGTAGGTAGTCATTATATTTCCGTCAACACTGCACTCCGCCCGTCACCCGAGACAACAGAATATCAACTCTTGAATATCCGGTAATTTTACTAGCTACAGTGCCCTCATACCGAAACACGGAAGTGCAATACACTCCTTTTTCACTGGACGATATCTTACACTGCGGTGGTATCTACGTTGACGACTCAGTATCGAGTCTACCACCTATTTAGTAAATAGTAGTAGTATCCATTCTGGCACATAGCAACAATGTTTTCAGTGTTGCCCGTTAAAGGATGTCGGTATCGAGTTTTAAACTGCAATGTAGACTAGTTTTTTTATTGCTTCAAAACTCCTTTATGCAAATGTTAGTGCCGACTGAAAGTTTATAGGATGGAGAGGGAGCCATTAATGTCTTGACTCTCATGCTGGGTAACATTTTTTTATTTTATGCTGTTGTTAAATCTGTATTTCCATAGTTGAAAAAAGAATTGTTAACGAATACGAGACCATTTGTCGACGGACAAGGGGCCGTTCTCCCGACGGGGCCGTTCTCCCGAGACACCCTAGCCCTCAATGTAATACCCTAAACCGAGATTTAGTTAGCAACGGGAACTCTCTTAGGCTATTTATGTAAATCATTAAAAGCTAAAAGCAATCTCCATCTTTCTGCGTTCGCCACTTTCCTGGCGAAGCTGTAAATGTCATCTGTGGCCAACAGCTGCCAATAGTCAGTAAAAAAATATATAGAAACTAATTACTATCTATTGGCATTGGTAATTCATCATTTACAAACAGGTGAGCATAGTTTTCATTGAATGATTTAAAACCTTTTCACCAGTTGTCCCAAAACTTTTGGCTTCAATAACCCTACATAACTTGTAAAGTTTCATAGATTTGCTGAATTTCGTTTATTTTCCTATCTGCACATTTATGTTATTTTTGCAACTCGCCAGATCATGGCAGAACGTTTGTCAAATGTTTACATTCATAAGTTGGGACCAAACGACAATCATGCTCCAATTTCCTAAGCCGCGATTCTAGAATAGAGAATCTGAACTCTATTCCCACACCAGTTAAGTTCACTTCCACGTTTTCACGGATGGCCTTTGACAAAAAGTCGGAGGCAGGGGGCCTAATGAGCCGTGTATAAAAAGACTGTTTTCATTTGCCTTTTGGCTCGTCCCTCGTGCTTATAAAGGTCGAACGTAAGGTTAAGTTGCGACTTAGCCATATTGACTTATAGGCCATGCGGAAGTACTGAAACTAGATTTATAGGACACAGTTCAAGAAATAGAACTCTTTATATTTTATAAGTATCCACATAAACTGTAAACCAATAAAAAGTTGCCTGCACAACTTAATACACATAAAACAGTTCTAAATTTAATCTAATATAAATTGCGCGCAATAATCGGCTAGCGATCTAGGGCTTAGCTTTAGTAAAAGCAAATTAATTTCATTGGTACCTATTAGTCCTCCGTCGATGGGTTAATTGCAGAACGACTCCTGGTTATTTTGTTTTCTGACTTCTTTTTGTACAGCTTCGACTCTCAGTCTTAAACTCCCAGCCAATGTCAGTCACATATGTTTCAGTTGGGTCTAAGAACTAACCACCATGCAGAAAAACGCGTGGCTGCTATTTAACAACACAACCTCTCCCCATCATCAGCTCATAAAACGCCCCCACCGAGGTGCACGAGTCTACTTGTATAGTGTTTAGGCCTTAGTCGTCCACGCGGGCCCAGTGCGGATTGGCCGACTTCACAAACAACCTTCGAATCTCTTCGTAGGCGTGCGCAGGTTTCACGATGTTTCCGTTCCGTTCCGTTCCTTCACCGTAAAACATTCGCAGGCTGCATGAAGGTTTCCTCACGATGTTTTCCTTCACCGTAAGAGCGTCGATAACGTACATTATTTTCGAAAATTCGAAAATACATTGGTACGTGTCGGGATTCCAACCTCAGCCCTCCCGGTAGGAAGGCGACAGTCCACACCACTGACCACCGAACGCTCTCAAAACGTCCTTTAAACTCAACAAATATTCTTGCCGACGACCATGGGGCAAGATGTTTAAATCACCCGCAAACGCCGCTGGAAACGATTACAGCCTGAAGGGGCATTTAAAATTCAGAATCACGCGAGGTTTTCAAAATCAGCTGCAATAAACATTCGCGCGTTTATGCAGCCGCTGCATTAGCATGGCTGCGCCGCCGGCTCGTGCGAAATGCCACGAACACCTGCTATTAACACCCTGTAGTTTGGAGCTTGGAAGATGACCCTTGTAGTTTAGTGTGTTTGCACCATTTATTTGTTCAATCATATAGAAAAAAAATCTGAGGACCTTGATTGGTGAAAAATGGAGGTAACCTTTGTCTAGTAGAGGTCTTCTTATTAACGAAGATCGATTAGACTGACCCTGGCAACAGAGCTTCTAAAAGACTAATGTCTTCTGTGTGTTTTGATTTACATCATTACCATAACACCCACTTATGTCATTACTGACATAAGTGGGTGTTATGGTGGGGTGTGGGTGAGTGGATTAACTTAATGTTAAGCGGAATCCTCTTTCTTTTCAGACAATTAGGTGATTCAACCTGCAATGCCCTTGCCAAACTGAATTATCCCACAAACTGACTTTAACTATAATTTCTCCTAGTGGGATTGCAAACCATGTACCCCGGGTCAGTGTTACTGCCGACTGAGATGTTTTAGCATTAAGGGAAAATAAAAAGAACTCACTAGGTATGTTGACTGAAAGATCATCTGAATTACTTTTACCAGTCTCTGAGATATCCATCCATTACCATACATTTTACGGCATTTCAACACGATGACGTTACGGCGATAGATCATTAACTAGCGTATTTTTGTACCATAACTTAGGTAATGATTGGCGAGGTATTGAGATATAATTTAAACTAAGCATTTCACATTATTCTGGACCCACTCAATAACCCATCAATAATTTTCAAAATAATAGATTCCCATAATAGAATTCTGGAGTGGAGACCGCGTCTTGGCAAGCCTAGCGTAGGACGCCCTCCGGCCCGATGGACCGACTGGATGGACGACTTGCAAAAGGTCGCTGGTGGGGCTGGATGGGAAAAGCGGAAGACCGGAATATCTGGCGCAAAATGGGGGAGACCTATGTCCAGCAGTGGACTGCTATAGGTTGAAGAGAGAGTCATTTCCATGTGTGTGATTGCATTCAAAATACTTTTTTTGTTTTTGTGTACAAGACGGTCAGGTCGCTCACCTGATGGTAAGTGATACACCGTACTATGACGGAGCGGCATTGAAGGATACCAACAAATTTATTCACTGGGTTCCGTCAGAATATCGGCGCTATTGCGATGCTTATCTTTATAGCGTCGTAATGGCTTAAGCTGAGGCGGAACCCTTTGACCTTTGTTACGCTATATTATTTTTAAAAAAAAAAAGAGCATATTTTTATTTTTTTCTGTATAATTTTATATTTTGTTTTGTGATTTTGTAAAGGTCAATAAATGGTATTTCTTTCTTTCTTTCTTTCTTCTTTCTATAAACAGTTATTATCCTCCCGCAAGGCCGGACTGCGCCCGTCACCCGAAACTACAGATGTTAGGCCTCTTATACCCGGTCATTTCACTTAATACAGTGCCCTCATCCCGAAACGCAAAAATGCATAGGACTCCTGTTACACGGGACGACATCTGGCACTGCGTACTCGATACTGAGTCGTCCACGTATCTACCTAGACGACTCAGTATCGAGTCTACAACCTAAAATCACTCCATTTCTTAATCAAGTCTAAGTTATCCAAGTTTATCACCCATATCATTTTCCTTCCCGTCATCTAGTTGTAACTATAAAACAAGTGAAGTGTGCACGAAAAGCAATCTCAATTTCAGCAATGCTTACCCGGCGAAGTTTTCCCACAAAGGGGTTTAACTCAACCCTACCGCCGCTAATCAAACCTGGCGTTGTGTTCACAGACATCCGAATATACAATTAGACTGGACGAGCCGCCAAGGTTATAGGCAGTCCCAGTGTCGCATTTTCTTTTCGCTTCTTACCTGTGAAAAGTTATTCGATTACTTGGTAAATTTACTGATCCATTGCGATGATGGCATGCTACAATTGCACAGGATGGCATTTTGGAAAAAAACGGTAATTTCTTCTAATATTCGTGCGTCTTGACTCGTCTCACAGAGCGTAAACTGACAGCCAGTGTATGCTCGTTGGGCTTACATTTGTCGCACTTTAAACGCGGCTCGCCCCATCTTTTGTATTGGGAAATCTGTGGTTGTGTTGATCTTTGAAAACAACGAGTTTAAGACTATTGCAGTTATCAATAACTGATTTGTATGAAGCATTTTGTATATGGTCATAGACTGGGTAGGGATAATTGTAGACATGAAATTGTTTTTGTATCGTCTACCAGGAAAGTGACGACACATATAAAATAATGATAAATAAATCGTCATCATGATCATCACCAGCTCATTAAACGTCCCCACCGAGGGGCACGAGCCTACGCGTATAGGGTGTAATAGGCTTTATTTGTCCACGCGGGCCCAGTGCGGCTTGGACAACTTCACGCACAACCTTTGAATCTCTTCACAGGCGTGCGCAGGTTTCCTGACGATCTTTTCAATAAATAAATATCCAGCGACATTCACACAGCGCTATCTAGTACCAAACTAAGCATTTAGCCTGTAATATGGGTATATACTAGACAAAAGATAAACATACATTTTTTTGTGAATACATAGGTGGTGATACTAGGTGGTAGACTCGATACTGAGTCGTCTAGGTAGGAACCGCCGCAGTGCCAGATATCATCCCGTGAAACAGGAGTGTTATGCACTTTTGTGTTTCGGGATGAGGGACTGTAGCTAGTGTAATTACCTGGTATAAGAGACCTAACATCTGTTGTCTCGGGTGACGGGCGCAGTGCGGCGTTGATGGAGAATAATAACTGTCTATCAGTTGTTGGTTTCCTTTAATGCCGCTCTGTCATGGTCTGGCGTATCACTTACCATCAGGTGAACGACCAGGCCGTCCTGTACACTTATAACATAAAAAAAACATACATATTACACATAAATAACAACCAGACTAATACAAACAGAAAGTTCATGCACACAAATGTTTGTACTGCCCGGGGATCGAACCCGGAACCCTTGGTGTAGCAGCCGAACGTCACAACCTCTACACCAAATGGGTCGTAGGTATTTACATAAAATATAAGTATGTCTGTCCTTAAATTATCCCGTTAGCTAAATTGGAGCTAAGTGGCACTGTGTAAATGTCGGTGAATATTTAAAAAGCTATAATTTGAATTTACATTGTATACGTAAAGTACTCTGAGGATGTAAAATGAAAAATTGTATGCGAATTCCGGTTGTCCCATTTCGTATAAATAAAATGAGCCCGCTATGTTTCCTGTTGCATTAATGGACGCTGTCACGCACCCGGTTCGGCCCGGTTATAACCGGATGGACCCGGTTTTTGCACAGCATTATATTAAAGTCGAAGGGTTCATTTAAAAATTCAACAACTGTTGCATTGGTTGCATAACTTTATAGGTTATCCCCGGACAACCAAAATAATCAGGCCAGAATATTTTTTTATTTTTTGCTCTTTATTTAGGATAACAAACAATTACATACAAGGACATATGTAAGTCTTAATAACTAAGTGTAGAGTCAATATGCAACCAGCACCATTATCCACATATTTATTTATTTAAAATTTAGTTACTTCTGAAGTACATTGACGGACAAATTTGCCACTTGGAAAACGGTGATTCAATAGCCCATCGATTGCTTGATAAAGCTACTAACGTATAAAGAATGTTCAACGCCAAGTCACACAACATTAACCATATAATTAATTAATTTCAGTAAGGACCTTAGACTTGGCACTCTTTGTCTTGATTTCATTACTTTTTAGAGATAATCAAGCAGCTCCATCGAGACTTGGCTAGATTTTTTACAGAATGTTTGGTGGGATTTTACTTCTTTTTGTAGAAACTTAAAGGAATATTAGACGACCCATTGGTGTAATGGTTGAAACGTCGGCGTACCAAGGTTCCGGTTCGATCCCCGGCAGTACCTACAAATATTTGTGTGTACCAACATGTCTGTTGTATGGTCTAGCGTGCTCGACTTTGCGGGGCACTACCGTGCCCTCGATTTTTTTATCTAAGCAGAGTCACCAGGTACTCCAGATCTTCGATTATCCAAGTTATTATAGTTTTCCCTTTATGAACCATTAAACCCTGACCCTGTACCAAATTCAGCTCTGTGAGTTAATGGGAAGTACTAGTTCTATTTTGATTTTGTTATCTAAGCAGGGTCACCAGGTACTCCAGATCTTCGATTTTCGAAGTTTTCATAGTTTTCCCTTTATGTAGCCATTAAACCCTAACTCTGTACCGAATTTCAGCTTTCTGAGTTAATGGGAAGTACTAGTTCTATTTTGATGATCATGAGAGTGAGTGAGTGCGTGAGTGAAAATGCGAAACTTTGCTTCGCTTAACGTCGGAACTAAATGACCTACAGACTTGAAATTTTGGATTTAAAGTAAGTTATTATATCTTACTAGATGACGAAAATTTCAGCGCTCTGTATTATCCAAAGGTTCTCAAATCGGGCCTGAAAATGCGGCGAAATGATCCTGTAAAGGATGGTACGGCAGTGTTTGCTTCGCGCTCGACTTGCGGGGGCACTGCCGTGCCCCCAGAAATTTAAACACAGGTATTTTAGTTTGAATTTGAGTTTTACTTCGTTTCCATGGGCCAGAAATGTAACCACGTTGCTTCTCAGAAATATTGTCATTTTATATTAGTCAAAGAAACACAAATAATTATTAAATTCATGATACTAAATTTAGAAGATGAAACAATTTGCGATGACCTTTGAAACTATAAAGTATTCATTTAAACTTCATCAATCTTAGTAACTATCAAATTGTTTACGCAGAAATCTGTTCCATAGTTATGGGTGAATGCCAAAAAAAACGGCAAAAGTTTCCCTTCACAACCGCATTTCACGAGATCCCTGAAACTAGCAAAAAGAAAATCAACAACCGCTCATCCATCTGCCATGGCCGATCGCGTGTTGGACGCCATTAAAAAACATGCGGATTGTTTTAACGCCAAAACACAATTAATAGATTCGCGCACGGCATACATCAAGTGTTATCCTAGTTTGCAATTTTACGCAAGAAAGTATCGCGAAATAAGGTTTCATGCCTCCAACAACACAGAGAGTAATAAGAAAACATATTAACATTTTACTTGAATCGTCAAAGGAATTTCCTAAATTGCTCGCTAGTTAGGTTAAGTGGATTTTATTGCCATAGTCGAACTAAGTTTCGTTAATGTTAAATCACGACAGTGTATGGCAGCTTGTACAAAGAATTGGTGAAATATTATTATGGAACCATTTATCTATGTCTGCCAAATAAAAAAGTAATAAGTTAAGTATCCAAAAGTTTTAAATGAGCATAAAAAAAATGTATTTATTTAAAGTTGGTAAGCAGACAGATTACAATCTTTTTAGTTCAGAAGAAATTGACAATATAAATGCACTAGACGTAATCCATAAATTACAAACAGATAAATGATAATGAGAAATGATAATGTCAAATGATATTAATAGTTGAATGTACGACAGTTTGATATCTTTAAGTTCGTATTTAATTATTTCAATTCACTACTATAAGTGACCACATTTAAATGCCTGAATGATTAATCCGCACTCGTAATTGCGGTTCATAATTGTACGCTAAATTAACAATCACGCTTTCATTATTTTATATAAGATTTGTAAGATTCAATAACATTGATTCAATATCATTTTTTTTATCATAGAATCATATTTATGTCACACTAATTTGACAGCATTTACGAATGTAAATGAAACAATGCTGTACAATTTTAAATGTGGAATTCTTGTGGAATCATAAATCCTTTTCTTAATATTTTTGGAATTTGATTAAAAAGCTTCTTAGAACCAATGATATTCTTATTCGCCATCCGTGTCCTCAAAAACGAACCACCGAAAGAGTACAGTTTGTAATCTTTTTTTAGGTAAATGTACGCTCATTCCAATATGTGTATGTGTGCTGTCACTGCTTCGAACACTTTTTCAATGTTTTGAAAACATATCACGAATTTATACTTTTTTACATCATTGCTTATAACAAAATTGATGGTTGTTTGAATTCAAAATAATG
>PQWD01003358.1:0-28651 GCA_019425675.1 Leucinodes orbonalis
CAGTCACATAGCTTGCCTAGTGACTTGTAAATTGGTAATAGTGAATACCTTAATTAAAATATATACTAAATAAAACAATATAATAATAAATAAAATATAAAGAACCCCGCCCCCTTTGGGTAACAGTTCGAAGATCAGCTGGCAGCGTTACCTGCACCTCTCGAATTAATACGGCTAACAGGCCGTATGCAGGTATCAAGGTAGCTGCTATGGGTTAGCATATCGGCAGAATGAATAGAGTATAATCAATTAAAAAAAAAAACAGTTCCGCTCTGTTATCTAAATCTCGGTACACAATTGCTCCATGCCGAAAAAAAGGGGTGCAATCGTTCCCAAACAATATGGTACACCATTTGATTCAGCAATGCATTGTTCATGATTTCATTGCGCTATGCAGCGATGTCTTGTAATAGGTGCAGATATGTGGCACAGTGTATTGATGTTATAGATGCACACAGAGATATTGCTCGTAGCTCACCAGGACCTGGAGAGACAACGTAACGTAGTAAGGGAGAGAGATTTAATTGGTTGGACATTGCCACTTACACCAAGGGTTCAGGGTTCGATCGGCCAAACGAGGCCAGACAGTGCATAGAAGGATTTTCTCACGAGACTGCCGCTATAAGTTGGGGGCGATAGAGACGCGATGTTTTCTAGGCGTACGATATTTAGGTATTTTAAAAAAATATATATAGCATGTTAATCAGTTGTTTCGTACCTGTAAAGCTTTCGTTAATTTAGGCTAGATGGTGTGAATAGTCAAGGATATTTTTTATTTCAGTACTAAGCGCACTGGCCTACTCTTCCCACGGTACCGTTTGAGATGACATTCAACATTAAGCAGAGAAAAAGTAACAGAGAATAAAGTACCTCTCATTACACCGGATCTTCTACTAAGGTACTGCTATCATTAAGCCACTAGTCAAGCGACGAGATTAAGGTAAAATCCTTCACTATCGGTAAAAAGCTAGTAAATTACCGCGTAGAAGAGACCTAACAACTGCTGTATCAGGCGTCGGGCGCAGTGTGGCGTTGATGGAGAATAATTTCTGTTTATCAGTTGTTTGTCTCAATCAATACCACTCTGTTATGGTACAGGCGTATCACTTACCATCAGGTAAGCTTCCTGACCGTCTTGTACATATGGTAAATTAAAAAAAATAAAGGCCCGAAGTCTACGAATTGATTGTCATGGGCTGTCATAATTATAAAATTTATTTTTAGAAAAAAGAAACTAATAACAGTCAATATACTGTTATATAAATAAATATACTTTATCGAATTTATAGCAAAGATTGTTTGTGCACAGACGAAGGCTTTTGTAAGAAATATATTCCCAAGTGGGACACATAATAAATTTCAATTTATCACTGAAGGTTTTTACTTGTGAAACGAAGGAAATAATATTGTTACGAATTGACGTAATTAAAATGTCATTAAAATGGCGGCTAATATGTGACGTCAGATCACAGACAGTCCATAGAGTATGACATGCGAATTGTCAAATAGCAAAGAGTCTAGTATGTTCTAGATAATTCGCGAACTATGTAGAATGACGTCGACGCTTCGAGCTCAGCGGCCGGACAGGTATATAAGGCGGGCCGACGGGTGCCGAAGTCTTGTGTTCTACTCAAGAGCGAACGAAGAGCGAAATACTGCGACTACAAGGAAGAAGCGAGTGATACAGCGATATCTAAGGGATCGTCGAGTGAGATATAACAGTGTGAAGAGTTGACGTATGATTATTACGTGTGTGTGCGGAAAGTGTTGTGTTATAGCGTGCAGTGTTGATTACGGATTTTAGTGCGTGCGTTATTGATTAATTAGTACGAGTGTAAGTGTAATAGTGTTGTGTGTGATTAATATTTTAATTAAAACAGTGTGTTACCGTTTATTCTTCGTGTTTGGCAATATATTTATCCGGACCCCCAGCACGTAACATTTGTGTCAGAGTGGGATAAATTATGCCTGTGTTACCGAAGGAAGATACGGACGATGTCGTACTAGAAGCCAGCGAAAGCCGCTATGGACAGGAGCCGGTTTGAAGAGTCGCCATCATCGGGCAGCCCAGCGACTGCAACAGAAGGTGCACGTGGACAGCATGGCGGACCATCTACGGCCTCTGCAGCGTCCACTTTCGATATGGCTGCATTGATGGCTTTGGGCTACAGAACAAGCTCGCCGACAGGAGGAACAAGCTCGCCGACAGGAGGAACAAGCTCGCCGACAGGAGGAACAAGCTCGACAGTTACAAGCGCAATTCCAAGCCGATAAGGAGGAACAGGCTCGCCGGCAGGAGGAACAGGCTCGCCGACAGGAGGAGCAAGCTCGACAGTTACAAGCGCAACTCCAAGCCGATAAGGAGGAACAGGCTCGCCGACAGGAGGAACAAGCTCGACTGTTACAAGCGCAACTCCAGGCTGATAGGGAGGAGCAGACGAGGCTATTACAGGCGCAGCTGCAGGTCGACAAGGAAGAGCAGGCGTCGACAAGAGGAACAAATGCTCCTTATCAAGGATATCCATAGCAAGTTTGGGAAGGATCTTCAAGAAGTTAAGGAGCAAGTCGGCCATCATGAGAAACAGATTACGGAAGCTTTCAGCGAGATTGCCGACATCAAGAAAGAAGTGAAGGAGCTAAAGATCACCAACGGTAGCCCGCAATCCGTTGGTTGCGCGCCTTCAACAAAAGGCGTTAAAGTGCCGCCATTCGATGGGACAACGTCTTGGTCGGCGTACAATCTACAGTTCGAGGTGGTTAAGGAAACAAACTCGTGGTCGGAATCCCAAGCTTTGACGGCGCTAACACTGGGCCTACGGGGCGAAGCGTTGTCGGTGCTTGAAACTCTTGGCAAAGATGTGACATATGGGCAGTTGGTGCAAGCACTGGAATCCAGGTTTGGTGATGCTCATTTGGAACATGTGTTTCGCGCGCAGCTTAAAGAACGGGTCCAGCGCGTTGGTGAGAATTTACAACAGTGGGGATTGGAAATCGAGAAGCTTGTTCGTAAAGCATATCGAACAGAGCCCATACTATCCCAGAAGATGTTGGTGCAGGCCTTTGTGGATGGCATCCGGGATTTGGAGGTGAGGGCAGCTGTGCGACTTGGACATCATGCTACGCTAAAGGACGCTTTGGCCCATGCGTTGGAAGTGGAAGCCGTACGACAAGATCAAAGAACCCACCGCATCAGGGAAGTTGTTGAAACGGCTGAGTGTGAACCTTTGCGGAGATTTATCCCTAGATGTTATTCATGTGGGCTCAAAGGCCATCTCCGCTTGAACTGCCGCAAACAAATTAGCGCTAGGCGGACTGAGGATCATGAAGAAAGGGCGGCAAATACAACTGCCCAACATCAACAGGGAAACGAATAAGTGCCAGGACCGTGGGGCGGGTGCTGGCTGGTGTTCGTCGAGCCCCGAAGATTTCGATTCGCCAAGCTCAAGACGGGAACAGCCTGATAATAAGAGGTGAAATCAACGGGATATCGTGCAGGCTAACGTTGGATACTGGTGCTTCACGTACGGTCGTCAGTTCTCAATTAGCAAATCGTCTTCTTGGGGGCAACAGCGGGAACTTCGACCATCTTCAACTGGTAACAGCTACTGGTCAGCATCTGCCCGTACATGGCTGTAGAAATGTGGAGTTCAGGTTAGGCAACAACGTGTATGGACATCGAGTCATTATAGCAGATATCGTCGATGATTGCATATTGGGCCTAGATTTTATGCGAAATCATGACTGCAAGATCGACGTTAATGAAGGTGTTATGAAATGTGGCACAGAAGAACTGATGATGGAAGGTGCTTCATCAGGAAATGTGTACTGCTTACGAAGAACAGTGCTTTTACCCAGGTCCGAAACTATAGTTCCAGTACGTCTTCCACATTATTCTGGCAAAGAACATCGTTGTGTGCTTATAGAAAGTTCAAATCATTTAACACCGTGGAAGATGGCACGAAGTCTTGTGAAATTTAGTAAAGTTGCAGCGGTACGTGTATTAAACCTTTCCGCTGAGGAACAAGTAATTAAGAAGGGTACCATCATGGGCACTTGTGACGGAGTAGCGTGGCTGCGTCGATGTGAAGATCTACCCAGATCTGGCAAAAGACCCGACCCAGGCATTGATGTCTCTACTGTGTTTGAGGAATGTCAACAATACTTGACGAAGGATCAAAGAAGGATGGCCGAAGGATTGTTGGTCAAGTATAGCGACGTTTTCTCGACAAATGATGCAGATATTGGGAAAACTGGGTTGGTAAGACACAAAATTAATACTGGCAACGAGGCACCGATCCGCCAGCGACCGAGAAGATTACCAGTGGCCCGTGAAAAGGAGGTTGAGGCCATGATCGATGGGATGCTAAAAGATGGCGTCATCGAACCCTCGTCTAGCCCATGGTGTTCACCTGTTGTCCTTGTGAAGAAGAAAGACGGTAGCCTACGGTTTTGCGTAGATTATAGGCGATTAAATGACATTACAAAGAAGGACAGCTACCCGCTTCCGAGAATCGATGACACGCTGGACACGCTGACAGGAATGAAGTGGTTTACCACGTTAGACCTGAAGAGCGGTACTGGCAAGTGGAACTCGATCCAGGGACAAGAGAAAACTGCCTTCTCAACAGGCAAAGGTTTATGGCAATTTACGGTCATGCCATTCGGTTTGTGCAACGCTCCTGCTACTTTCGAGAGATTAATGGAATTAGTGCTTACTGGCTTGATTGGAGACGCCTGTCTAGTCTACTTAGATGACGTGATTATTGTAGGCCGCACCTTCCAGGAACACCTCAGGAATCTGGAAAAGGTTCTCTTGAAGATAAAAGGAGCTAATTTGAAGCTGAACCCGAAGAAATGCTCATTCTTTCGGCGGGAAGTAACCTTTTTGGGTCATGTGGTTTCTCAAGATGGAGTGCGAACAGATCCGGAGAAGATTAAGGCTGTACAAGATTGGCCAGTACCAAAAGACAAGACCCAGGTGAGAGCTTTTCTTGGACTGTGCTCTTACTATCGCCGCTTTGTCAAGAATTTTGCCGATATTGCCAGACCATTGCACAAGCTAACGGAGGAGAAACGAACTTTCCGTTGGGATGAACAATGTGAAATCGCATTCCACGAGTTGAAGAAACATCTTTGTGATGCACCGATTTTAGGTTACCCTGATACAAAGAATGAATTCATCGTCGACACAGATGCCAGTAATACTGGAATTGGTGGTGTATTATCGCAACGGAAAGGAGAGCATGAAGTTGTGATTGCCTACTTTAGTAAGGCCTTATCCAAACCAGAGAGAAATTACTGTGTCACCAGAAGGGAGCTTCTTGCTGTGGTTAAGACTTTACAGCACTTTAATAAATATTTGTTAGGGCGTAAGTTCCGTCTACGCACTGATCATGCTGCATTAAAATGGCTTTTACAGTTTAAGAATCCTGAAGGACAGGTGGCCAGATGGATTGAATTACTTCAAGAGTTTGACTTTGTGATAGAACATCGAAGCGGAAAGTCACATGGTAACGCCGACGCGCTCTCAAGAAGACCTTGTTCCGAGGATTGCAAGCACTGTGTTCGGCAAGAAGCCAAAGAAGAAGTTCCCATTCGAGTGATCAAAACAAACATAAGCGATGAATGGAGGTCAACATTACGACAGGCGCAGAAGGATGACAGGGACATAAAGCCCATCTTCGAGTGGATTGAAGCTAGCACTCCTCGGCCCAACTGGAGTACTGTCGCCTCTATGAGCTCTGTCACGAAGAGTTATTGGGCACAATGGAATAGTTTGCTCATCCAAGATGGCGTCCTTTGCCGAAAATGGGAAAGTACTCGCGGTGATAACTGTCATCTACAAATGGTGGTTCCGAAAAGTAAAGTACCGGAAGTATTGCAGCTATATCACAATGGATGTTCCGGCGGCCATTTGGGAGTAAAAAGGACTTTACTGAGAATTCGTGAAAGATTTTATTGGATTCACTGTCGGGCTGATGTTGAAGATTGGTGTCGCAAATGTACTAGCTGCGCTGCTGTAAAGGGACCACATACACGCAGCCGAGGTGCGATGCAATTATACAATGTGGGAGCTCCATGGGAACGTATAGCATTAGATGTGGCGGGGCCGTTTCCCGTCAGTGAGAGCGGCAACAAATACTTCATGGTTGTCATGGATTATTTCACGAAGTGGCCTGAAGTTTTCGCGATACCTAATCAAGAAGCTACTACAGTTGCCGACAAGCTCGTTCAAGAAGTCTTTTGTCGGTTCGGGGTACCCTTAGAAATCCACACCGACCAGGGAAGAAACTTTGAATCGCAAGTTTTTCAGGAGACTTGTCGTGTAATGGGTGCCCACAAGACACGAACAACTTCTTATCACCCACAATCGGATGGAATGGTAGAGCGTTTTAACCAAACGCTTGAGAGATACTTGGCGAAAGTTGTAGATAGCAGACAGAAGGATTGGGATAAGCATATACAGCCATTCCTCTTGTCTTACCGAAGCGCTATCCATGAAAGCACATCCGTAACCCCAGCATTTGCAAATTTCGGTCGAGAATTAAGGTTGCCTGCTGACCTTATTACTGGAATACCTCCTGATACACCTCGTAGTATAACGGAGTACGTAAGTGATTTAAGAGAAGATGAATGACGTTTATGAGCATGTTCGACAGTCAAGTCAGCAGTCATCAGAAAGGACCAAAACACGTTACGATCGCAACGTAAACAATCAAGGTTTTGAAGAAGGTTCATTGGTATGGCTACATAACCCACTTCGAAGCAAAGGAAAGTCTCCCAAACTTCAAGCTAAATGGGATGGACCGTACCAAGTTATAACCAAAATTAACGACGTCACGTACCGTATACGCAAGCACCCACGAGGAGCATCCAAGATTGTTCATGTGGATCGATTAGCGCGTTTCTATGGAGATAATGCTCGGGACGAGCATTTCTTGGAAGGGGCAGTGTTACGAATTGACGTATTAAAATGTCATTAAATATGGCGGCTAATATGTGACGTCAGTCCACAGACAGTCCATAGAGTATGACATGCGAATTGTCAAATAGCAAAGAGTCTAGTATGTTCTAGATAATTCGCGAACTATGTAGAATGACGTCGACGCTTCGAGCTCAGCGGCCGGACAGGTATATAAGGCGGGCCGACGGGTGCGCCGAGAGTCTTGTGTTCTACTCAAGAGCGAACGAAGAGCGAAATACCTGCGACTACAAGGAAGAAGCGAGTGATACAGCGATATCTAAGGGATCGTCGAGTGTGATATAACAGTGTGAAGAGTTAACGTGTGATTATTACGTGTGTGTGCGGAAAGTGTTGTGTTAAAAAATAGAGAAGGTCAGCCTACATTAAAGCACTCTAAAGCATACTTAGTTATTAAATACAACACACTAATTAGTTTTACGAATATATTATTTTATTACTAGCAAAAACAAATACTTTTTCAGAATGTCAAAAGATAACTTTCTATTTTCATATTGACAAGTCATCTTTTAAATTCAGTAAAGAGGTTCCTCTTCACACCCACCGAACTTTGAAGAAATGAAATTATTTCATTTCTTTATTGTCTCTAGTCCAATCCTCTTCGAAAGTTCCTGCAATCTTGGACCGAACAATGGCTTAGTGAATAGGTCTGCCAGTTGCAGCTCAGTGGGTACATACTTGATGCTAAGCTCCTTCTTCGAAACACATTCACGTATGTAGAAGTGCTTGAGCTTTATATGTTTTGTACGTTGATGAAATTGGTATGGAGGGTTTTCGGAGAGTTTGATCGCCGACTCGTTGTCCACGCATATCACTGGTACTCCTTCTAATTTGGTGATTTCGTTTAATAACCTTTTGAGCCAAATTATTTCTTTTGCAGTTTCAGTAAGGGCTACTAGCTCAGCTTCAGTTGATGAAAGTGAAACACCTTAGCGTGCAGTGTTGATTACGGATTTTAGTGCGTGCGTTAATTGATTAATTAGTACGAGTGTAAGTGTAATTAGTGTTGTGTGTGATTAATATTGGTTAATTAATAAAGTGTGTTACCGTGTTATTCTTCGTGTTTGGCAATAATTTATCCGGAACCCCCAGCTCGTAACAATATATTTGATTTTATCTAAATAAATATTACATTTTTCAATAAGACGTTTTATTCCCTTTCCCAGGTTGTGAAGATTTAAATGTTTTAAAATTCTGAACTCTTATAAAGTGAAATCGTTTGAAAAATAATACAATTATAAAAAGCATACAATATAAGAAACTAGAGCGAAGGTTTTGCCACTGCCGTCAGGGGTGAAACGAAACTCGCGTTTGATTTGTAATCTAATAATATTAAGTTATTTACGGGTCCGGGGCAATAAGTTCTTGTTTCCGATGAAATGTTGCCAGAGGCCTGGGACAAGGCGGGGTTGTACGTAAAGCGGGTGGAGAAAAAAGTTGAATATAGTATTATGGATTGTTTAACAATTTTCTCCCACACAATTTAATTTTTTCGATTTTGCTTTAAGAAAGGTCAAAGCTAAGCTTTTTGTACAATTCAGGCTAACAATAAGAAGCGTTTAACCTCTTATTACACCAAGTATAGAATACATTACTTTTTAATTAAAACAGTATTCCGAAAATAGCGTTTAAGTGGTCTTAGAAAAATCAATAAATATCTTGTCGATAGATGTCTCTAGTATACTCTGATGAAATAATTAGTCTAACTGGAAAGTGATCATAATGCCAATTTTATAGAATTCCCGTTAGAATAAATTTATCAAATACATCTAAAAATCTAAAAGTTGAAAAATATTATAATAAGAATTATTTATACCCTCTGTACCCTCCAGCAAAACATTCCGGTCTACATTTAACTTTCTTAAACGCTTGCGTCCACCTCTCGTACCACAAAGGTTTCACGAGGGAAATTTATTCATAGAATTCAATTTACTCCAGGTGTGTCTTGACCCTTAACGGGGAATAAACGGGCCTTATTACGGGTGACTTTTGTTTTTTTTAGGCAAATTGCTGAAACATGCACCCTAATGCTAGAAAAATAATTTGTGGGTTTGAAACTATTTAGTAATTTGTTGAAGTTTATGGTTATACCTGAAGAGTAGTTATAACCGACGTCACTTATAATAATAACTAACCAATTAGTACAATATACTCGTCAGAACTTAAGACAGAATAACCCGTATTTTTTTACCGCTTTCAAAGATGGAGAAGTTTAAGTCAATTAAACCGTTTACTAGTGGTAGACTCGATACTGAGTTGTCTAGGTAGGTACCACCGCAGTGCCAGTTATCGTCCCGTGAAACAAGAGTATTATGCACGTTTGTATTTCGGGATGAGGACACTAGCTAGTGAAATTACCGAGTATAAGAGACCTAACATCTGTTGTCTCAGATGACAGGCGCAGTGCGGCTTGATGAAGAATAATAACTATGTAACAGTTGTTGGTCTCATACAATGCCGGTCTGTCATGGTAAGGGCCTATCAGTTACCATCCGGTGAGTGTCCAGACCGCCCTTTATACTCATAACAAAAAAGAAACGAGTATAATTGTAATTGTAAATAACGTCAAGAAAGTTACTTCATCATATCTTTTTCTGAATATAAATTATTCCGATGATCACCAGGAATCCAGGCACATTTCAAATTGTTTGTGACGCTTTAAGGCGTCTCTGGCAGTCAAAGGGGTTAACTGCACGTTCTTCGTTCTAGGGGTTAACTCCGCTTTCTTCACTGGGATAGGAAGATCTATTTTTTTTTTAATGAAATGAACTGCGATTGGTTAAAGAGTACACTAGCAATATCGATATAGGAACATTGTAACTATTCTATAGTTAGCTCAATGATCTGGGAGGATTCAGTACAAGCCCGCCAAGTACCAATGTTTCTTCGAATTTCGAAATTATATGTACGTTTCCGACGCTCTTACGGTGAAAGAAAACATTGTTAAGAAACCTGCGCACGCTTACAAAGAGATTTAGATCGTGCTGCCATCTCACTGGGCCCGTGTGGATGACTAAGCCTTTCCACCCTTACTATTGTAGTGTACAATTGTTGTATTTTTAAAGCCTCTTTGAGCTATTGCCAAATATTATCATGCAGTTCTTCTTTATATTCACGACTGCAAGCAAGCCGCATATATACTCAAAATGCATTAGCTTAGGCTAAATGTTACGTTACTTTATGACTTGGCATATTAGTCTTGTGTTGCGAGTAAAAATAACACTAGCGACTTTGGATTTAAAAAGTCCATTGTTCACACCTGAGAGAAGGTATGTTTCACAGTTTAGTCTGGTTTTAAATGGCAAAAAATATCTACTGAAACGATGTATGCAGAATAATCCGCAAGCTAAGGAAGAAGGTTAAGACCACATTATAAAGTATAAACCAAAGTCTCTCTTTTTGTCAGTACGTACGCTTAGATTTATTATTACTTGAATTGTACTCAGTATGCAAGCGGTGGTGTTTATCAAAACAATATTTGAATAAAGAATGTTAATTTTAATCGCTACGAACTTATTACCGTTTGATTACTTAGTCTAGTTAATTGCATATTATTAAAATTAAGGTCAGCTTACAGCAAGCTTCTACGTCATACGAGTTCTGGAGTGGAGACCACATTGGCAAGCGTAGCGTAGGACGCCCTCCGACCCGATGGACACACGACTAGCGAAAGGTTGCTGGTTGAAGCTGGATAAGTAGAGCGGAGGACTGGGATATTAGGCGCGAAACAGGAAGACAGCAGTGTACTGCGGATAGGCTGAGAGAGATACAGCTAGCTGAAATTAAATTCATTATATGTAAATTGTAAGTATATACATTTTTTTATGTTATAAATGTACAGGACGGTCATCACGCTCACCTAATGATAAGATACGCCCTAACCATGACAAAACGCCATTGATGGATACTTATAACTGATAGATAGTTATTATACTCTTCAACTGCATTGCGCCCGTATCCGAGACGACAGATGTTAGGTCTCTTATACTCGTTAATTTCACTAGCTACAGTCCCTCATCGTAATCACAAAAGTGCATAATAACTCCTGTTTCACGGGACGATATTCTGCACTCCGGTTGTACCTACCTCCAACCTTCCTCATATCGAGTCTACTACCTAGGAAATAAATAATAGTTCATGTAACGTGTCTTTATAAGAACCTATACGAATAATTTAATTGCCAGCAGCAAAGCGTATTTACAAAGTCTAAAATTAAAGTTAAAGCGTACACTTTAAACGAATCACCGTGGGAAGCGGCCCACTATGCCTTCTAGTTTACGGTCGGTCATTAAATAGCTGTTGGGCAACTTTTCTAATTAGGCTGGCCGCATTAATCTTCCTGACGGGGACTTGGTGTGACTGGCACCGGCGAAATCATACAAATTACAAACTAAACTTGATGAACTTCACTACTTTGCTGATGCGCTAATGACGTCAGCGTGACTATTATTTACACAAATATCTAAATCATTATAATGATAAGGCATCTAGCCGCGACAAGTCACCGCCAGTCTCTACTTAACTGTGAGACTAGTTTAATGGCAGGTGTTCGTAGTCTCCCGTAACCCAGTTATCCAGTCCACCAAAATCCAATTACAAAGCCCGGTATCGTAGTTTCCATATATTTTCAATAGTCATTATGGATTATAACCCTACCAGACTGCATAAGGAAAGCGGGAACCGGGGAGTCTGGTACAAAATGGAGGAGAATCTGGTCTTGACCAGACAGACAAGACAGAGTAGACTATGGTTGGTTGATAAGGAAAGTATTGAAGTTCAAAGTTAGATTTGTCTCTGCTGATCTCCTTCTACTTATGAGTAGTTAGGACAATAAAAGTTGTATTGTCATCCCCACCGAGGGGCACGAGCCTACCCGTAAAGGGTGTATAAGCCTTAGTCGTCCACGCGGGCTCAGTTCAGATTGGCCTATATACGTATAATTTCGCAAAGTCCAAAATACATTAGTTCGAGACAGAATATGAACCTGCACCCTCCAGATCGAACAGTCCACATCGACGCTTACTAAATAATATATATAATAATTTACTAAAGTATATTTATTCTGTATCGTAATTTTATTTTTTATTATTCCATAATATAATATAATACACATATCTTTCAGTAGTCTTGCTACATTTTGCGATCTCGTTACAAGTACCTATTAAGATTACAGTTCCTTTCATCGGACAAATGCTATTTTTATTACGCAAGCTCCATCCCCCTTTATCTTCATAAGTTGAAGCATTATCCTTTGTTATTATAACTTGCAATTTGTTAGGACGAGAACTGTCTCCTTGAATGCCAGCGGGCTTTAACTAGGGCTGGAGTTCTTGCGATTTTTGATTTAGCCAGTATAATAACATTAACTTATAAGAACTAGAGGAAACCAGTCTCTTTCTATATTTTGCGCTAATCGTTAAGGAATTTCTTACATAACCAGCGCTTGTTTTCTATAATAGATAACCTTGTTCTACACGCAACACGCAAAGCCAAGGTTCAGAGCAGAGAGAATCCAGGTCAGGATGCTCACATGGATACACCTTATTATGTTAGAGTGACACTGTAAGAGTACCACAACCGATGTACAGTTTTTAATCTCCACCAATGCCGCGCTGCGCCCGTCATCCGAGACGACAGATGTTAAGTCTCTTATACCTATTGTGGGTTCTGCTATGTCCTACCTACAAAACGTGAAATTTAGGTTTAGTCTAGCTGTGTAGAATGTATAGACTGTTCAAGTAAACAGGGTAAATAATATCTCCTACGTTTTATCACAACCCTAGTGAAAACCAAATGACCATCATAACTTCGATGTAAGGTGGTGGACTGAGATGAAATATCGCACAGACGCTTGATAAATTCATCGGGATCAATAACAAGTTTTCATGTGACATATTTTCATTTTATCTAGCATTTCTTGAATCAAACTTATAACTAAAACATAAATAATATTAATAAGAGCGTGGTGGCTCAATGGTGTGGACTGTCGCCCTGCTACCGGTAGGGCTGAGGTTCAAATCCTGCCACGTACCAATGTGGTTTCGAATTTTCGATCATACGCACTTACGGTGAAGGAAAACATCGTGAGGAAACCTGCACACGCCTGCGAAGAGATTCAAAGGTTGTGCGTGACGTCGTCCAACCCGCACTGGGCCCGCGTGGACGACTAAGGCCTAATCACCCTATACGGGCAGGCTCGTGCCCCTCGGTGGGGATATTTAATGAGCTGATGATAATGATAACAAAAAATATTTTTGGTGAAATTATACCTATGTATGCCCTCGACCTAGATACTAAATATTTTTATTATATGAAGTATATTTAATGAGTTACGCCATTTTGAAGTTTCCACCTATGAGCGGTGTATGTTATCTGTGACGGCCATTATACAGTATAAAGAAAAGATAATGACACAATATTAGTATTGAGGTGTATAGAACATAAGACAAGCCTTATTTGTGTGTTTTTAGATTATTATTTTTTATTTATTTTTATATTTTTTAAGTATTTTTATTTTTCTAAGTGTAATTTAACAAACTTAGACCATTTTTTTTTGTTTTTTGTCTATATATTGATAATTTAATGCAGTTAATGTCTGCCAAATTACATAATGGGCACGGGACTGGTTTAGGAACTAGAGTGAATAAAGTGCCGGCCGCGACGAGCGGGCAGCCAGACCTCCACTGCCCATGTCACGCTAGATCGCGGTTCCAAAATAAATATATAGAATAGGGCGAATTTTAATACTTCAGTACTTAAAATTTAACATTTGAGGTCAAAAATAAACAATATTCATCATCATCATCATCATCATTACAGCCTAATTATGTCCACTGCTGAACGAAGGCCTCCCCTAATGATTTAGCCGTGTGGTGACGGCAGAGTAGAATACGATTGTCACCACCCCTACTCTTCCTAGGGTGTCATAGAAGGCGACAGAGGGAAAATTTCCCTTCAAGTGATGGGCAGCAGCATCACTTAGGTACTGGCGTATCTCTGCGCTCACCAACCCGCCTGCCAAGCGTGGTGAGTATGGCATTTACCCCCAAAACAATATTATTTGTAATCAAATAACATTTACACATATATTTTTTAAATTTTTCTTGACTCCGAGTTGCTTGTGCGTTTTACGATAAGACCTTCTGACTTCGGAATAAAAGCGCGATATTTCTTCGTGTCTGGTATTGTTATAGCAGAACCATATTTATTTTAAGAAACGATTTTCTTTTCAATTCCTTCGTTTGAAGCATTTTAAATTCAATATATGAATTGAAAACTTCATTTTTATTTTATACGTTTAACAATATTTTTATTTTTTTAATATGTATCATCATCATCATCATCATCATTACAGCCTAATTATGTCGACTGCTGAACGAAGGCCTCCCCTAATGATTTCCACGCGGACCGATCCCTTGCAGTTGACATCCATCTGCTACCCGCCACCTTAACCAGATCATCCGTCCATCTGGTTAGGGGAAATATGTATGTGTGTTTATAATTCTTTGGAGCGGCAACGGTTTACTTGCTACTCTACTCCAACTATACCATACTATGCGTATAGGGAGGCTGCAGCCAAATTTTAATTTGTTGTAATCTTATAGAAATTTTATAAATTATTATAAAAAAATATAAAAATATTTATCAAATTGAAAAGGAAATTTTGAAAGGAATAGAATATCTCCCATAACGTCGGAGTAATGAAATTTGTGTGTATGAAAATTTCTGTTTGTTTTGTTCTGGTTGTTTCTACATATTTTTAAGTGAGTTCGGAGGGAAAAAAAATCCAATTTTGTACCATCAATGTTACAGTTGGGTTTTTCTGGCACTGTTTTTGTAAAGCGTTATTCGGGCGAGCTTCGTCGCGCGTATGGCGTTACGTTACATTTGTTTCGCATCACGCCATATCTAGCCTCTTACGAACATGTTCTATGCTTCAAACGAAGAAAATTCGTTTCTTAAAATAAATATGGTTCTGCTATAACAAAACCAGACACGAAGAAATATCGCGCTTTTATTCCGAAGTCAGAAGGTCTTATCGTAAAACGCACAAGCAACTCGGAGTCAAGAAAAATTGTTTATTTTTGACCTCAAATGGTTAAATTATAAGTACTGAAGTATTAAAATTCGCCCTATTCTATATATTTATTTTGGAACCGCGATCTAACGTGACGTGGGCAGTGGAGCGCTCGTCGCCGGCCGGCACTTTATTCACTCTAGTTCCTAAACCAGTTCCGTGCCCATTATGTAATTTGGCAGACATTAACTGCATTAAATTATCAATATATAGACAAAAAAATAAAAAAAATTAAGATGGTCCAAGTTTGTTAAATTTCACTTAGAAAAATAAAAATACTTAAAAATATAAAAATAAATTAAAAAATAATAATCTAAAAACACACAAATAAGGCTTGTCTAATGTTCTATACACCTCAATACTAATATTGTGTCATTATCTATTCTTTATACTGAATAATGGCCGTGACAGATAACATACACCGCTCATAGGTGGAAACTTCAAAATGGCGTTACTCATTAAATATACTTTATATAATAAAAATATTTAGTATCTAGGTCGAGGGCATACATAGGTATAATTTCACTAAAAATTATCGAAATTGGAAACATTGACTTTTTTTGCCTGTCCGCTTGGCGTGGAATGACCCATTTGCATCACTACACATACATAGTATATATACACTCGTAACAGTCGCTTTCTGTCGGACTACTACCGCGGGTAGAAGTATCTCTTCGTGAAATAAATTGTGCTTTAAGCAAACAATAGATAAATATCTTATTGTATTTCCTTTTTTAAATTCTAGCTATAAGTGATCAAAGCACAGGTCAAATCTTAACTATTCAGTAGTCCGTTGCATATGTTGAAATAACTAAACTTGTAGAACAGCAGACAGTAAGAAATGAAAGAGACCCATTATAAAAATCAATTCATGTTACTTAAATACCATCTTATCAAAATTTTCTGTCACTTTGTATGGATAAAGTGTACAGGACGGCAAGGACTCTCACCTCATTCTAAGTGATACGGTTGACCATGACAGAGCAGCATTGAAAAAGAACAATAACTGAACTGATAGACAGTTATTATTTTTCATCAATGTCGCACTTCGCCCGCCACCCGAGACAGCAGATGTTAGGTCTCTTTTACACGGTAATTTTATTTGTTATAGTGCTCTCATCCCGAAACAAATCATATCAAATAAAATATTTATTTTCCAGAACATACATAAAACACAGTTTATATTTTTTTATAATACTTATTATATTTAACTTTATTTTAGTATAATTTAATGAATGTTTAAGTTAATAATATATTTGCCTTAACAGTAACTAACTTCAATGCATCTAAAGCAATGCCAACTTCTTTAAGTACCTGAGTATCACTAATAAAATGAGGATTTCCTATCAATTTTAATAATCTTAAAAATAGATACTTATCATTCACAATGAAGCCGCAATCAAAATTTTCCATACAATAATGTGTCCATAAAATCCGGCATCCCCGTTATTTGACCTGTCTCCCCAACAATAAATACTATCCCGGACTAGGTATGTTATTGGGCAAAACATTTGGTGTCAGAGGGTTTGTCCCTTCAAGGCATTTTCCCTTGTCATTGTATATTGTTTGTAGGTACTGTGCGTTCACGCCTATTGTGGCCATTTTGTTGCTTACTTTTTCAAGAGTTTCGCTGCTTTTGACAGATGTTATAAAGCATTTTTATGTCTTTGTTTGAACGACAAGAATTGTTTAACGTTGATACTAGTTGTTTGAATTTTTGTCCAGGTGGTTACCACCATCTCTTTAAGCAGTATTATAATAATACCACTTCGCATCTCCTGGTACTAAAATGCTGACGTAGCATTATAGTAATACTGTTTTAAGAGATGGCAGGAACCGCCCTGGTGGTGGTTTTAATATGAATTCTTAATTTACTGATGAAACTGCTCATGTTTGAACCTACATTTCATTGCATGTACTTAAATTGATTACTGCGTGTGATGAAAGTTTGTGTCTTTCCTAGAAACTTCTGTTGGTTGTATTCTAGCTAAAATTAGGCTTTCCAATGGATTTTCCAATGCTCAGTTATTGGCAAAAACGGTGGAAATGGTAGTTGAAAATGGATCTTGCTTGTATATTGGCAATGAGAAAAATCTAATATCAATCTTATATTAAATCAAATCAAATAAATATGAATTACGAAATAGCATTAATATTGTATTAAGTAGTCCATTACTGAAATAAAAATATAATGTCCAAATTAGTTTCATCATCATCAGCTAATGATATGTCCGCACCAAGGAGCATAAGCCTAAACGCAGAGGGTGTTTAGGCCTTATTCGTCTACGCGAAACCAGTGCGGATGGGCACGTCACGCATAACCTTGGAATCTCTTGGTAGGTGTACGCAGGTTCCCTCACTATGTTTACCGGAAGAGCGTCGAATAAATACATTTTATCGGTTCGGAACGCAACAGTCCACACTAATGAGCCAGCGACACAACATTAGTGTCCTGTGGCTTAAAATCAACGAAAATAAAGCCCATGCGTCACTATGCCTCCTTCAGGAGTCCCTCATTAGAAAATCAACAATACTGACTACGAGTAACTCGCGCATGGAGTTTGTAAAAAAAACTGCTAGTCTTAGCTGCGGGGAAACAAAGAGTGTAAAACCGACCTTTTTGCTCACGCTCCTGCCCGATGCAATTTTAAGTACAGTTTTTCCGGGATAACTTTTATTGGGTCCATTTTTTTGTTTCATTTTAGTGCCTGATCCTTTAATGCCAATGATTCATTTATTTTGCGCAGTTACTAAGTGTTAAAGTCTGTTATGTTACTACGCTTCCATGGAACTAGTTTTATATAAACACATACAGTATCCCTAGAATTTATAATTTAAATATAAAAATAGATACCCGTAAAGGGTTTAAGGCCTTAGTCGTCTATCCGGCCCAGTCCAGAATGACCGACTTCACGCACAACCTTTGAATTTCTTCGTAGACGTGCGCAGGTTTTCTCACGATGTTTGCCTTCACCGTAAGAGCGTCGGATAACCGTACAACTTCGAAAATACATTGGCCCGTGGCGGGATTTGAAGGTAACAGTCCGCACCATTGAGTCAATGACGCTCTCAATGAAATAAAATAATAATAATAAGATATTAAAATAAAATGAATTACGAAATTTTGACGTAAAACCAATAATATTTTCAATTAATTAAGGGGCGACGCGGGTTAACAGAGTTCGGTGTGGCGTAGTGTGTCGCAGACGCGGAGAGTATGGGCTATAATTGCTCAATACAATGCGATATTTATAATATAAAACTTTTATTATAACTCTATATGGTATTAGGTTCCCATAAAAACATTCCATAATATGAGTACAACAATAGGTCAATAGGATGCCAATGATTTCAAATTCACTATACACTTTATATTTATTACTGGTGTTTTTATTAACTTTTCTCCATCTTCAGAACCCGAGAGGATAAAGTTATTTTCATATAAATTTTTACGAGTGCGTCCACTATAAGCTTACACTCAACGCATCAATTTAAACCATACTTATAAAAGGATCAAAGGGGTTTTAATGCAACTAATAGTCAATAACCGACGCAATCGGCTTTGGACACAGTTTTAAATTTAAACCAGCTTATCCCTATGAAGGATTACAAACTGCACAGCGATGAAAATTGTTTCCCGTTGGAATAAGAGGCCTTTTGCTATGGAACAGTTGAGTTCCTATTTTTTGTAAATAACTTTTGTATGTGCTCGTTTTAATCTCAAACATCCTTTACTGTTCGACTTCAGGGCACAAGCCTTACCACATTGAATGCTTGTGGGGTGATTGGGCCAGGACATACCACGTGGGCCAAAAAAAAGGATTGGTGAATAAACAACAACTACAAATAAAGTTATACTTAAATGACCGAAAGGCCCTCTCAAGCATGCAGAGCCTCAATATAGTAGTTTTTACACACCTATACAATGATCGACCGATAGATGATAAACATGCCAGCCTATTCATCATCAGCATGGGTTTTAAAAAATATATATCCGGTTCGTAAAAGCTTGAGCTTAGAAACTCTTACAGCATACGTAGTCTAATTTAACATTACTCTTATTAACTACTCGCAGTGGCGTGCACAGATATTATGAGTAGGGTATGCAAAGTGAGTGACAAATCGCAAAAAAAATGTCGCATTGAGTGCTGTTGATGTTGAAAATGGGCGATTATGTGAGAATCATTTAATATGTTGGCGATTATTTATATGTTTGCAATTTTCCGTATTGTCTGGATTAGGGTTGTTGTGAACATTCGCACCCGCATCCGCAAATGCGCAACTTCCGCATAGATTTGGACATCTGCATCCGCATCCGCATTAATCAGTACGGATGTTCATGTGGATGTGAATATCATGCATGTAGCTACAAGTATGAAATTGGGCGAGCCCGGCGGTTGCCGCGAGTCGGTCGCACGTGGCAATAACCAATGGGAGCGATTAGTAGTAGTTGTTATAAGAAGCGACAGTAGGTGTTTAATATAAAAATAAGTACTTATGTTGATTTGATTACAATAAAAATGTAAATAATTAAGTTATCAATGTTATCATTGTTTGAATTCTTCATTAATAGATTATATTTAAATAATATCTTAAACATTCGTATCCGTGGATGTAAGCCTTCAAAACTCCGCATCCGCATCCGCGGATGTCAGTTTTCAAAACTCCGCATCCGCATCCGCGGATGTGAAAAAATCAGCATCCGCAACGTCCCTAGTCTGGATGCACAGGGTTTGCACTGCTTTCTTGCATATATGGAGTGCATGCCACTGTCTACTCGTGGTAGACAAAATATTCATATCAATTATTAAATTCCTTCTCATGAATTTTACTACTTGACGTTACGACACCGTTACGACGTTACGTAATTCAACTGTAGACTTAGTATTCCGGTATAGCTTTAATGTTAATAGGTTAAAATGTAAATAATATAATAGAATGTATTGTGTATGTGTAACCGATTAAAATATATATATATATAAATAAATTAGCTCAATTGTGGCCTAGAACTTTTAATCCTTTCTTTTAAAAGCCATACCTCTAGCCGCATAAGTCATCCATAGCGAGCAATAAAAAGTACTAGGAGCTAAACTCAATGCATTCTCCAAGTTCATCGAGTCGCTTAGTCCTGAGGACCGGCGCACCAATTTAATGGAATTCTTATTTACTTAAAATGTGATCACCCGAAGAACAGTAGTTATGGGTGCGTATCTATCATGGTTCTAAATTTCGTCATTTGTTAAAAATGATACTCCTCAGAGTAGCATTTAAATCTAATCAAATTTAAATGAAGTCCAAAATTGTATCAATTTTGTTTATAATCTATAAATAGATATGATATAAATATTGAAGAAAATATTGGTAATTTACGCAACGAAATACGTCGTCGGTCTATCGGGCCGGAGGGCGTCATACGCTACGCTTGCCAAGACGCGATCTCCACTCTAGAACTCGTCTGCTCCAACAGCCATTGGTTCTGCGACATACGTGACCATCCCACTGCCACTTCAAAACGCCATATAAATATAGAAAAAAGAAACTAAACAACATCAGCAAACAAAAGCCACTGGCGCACGTTTACGATCATTCATTGCAATATTTACTACAAAAGCGACCAATTACGCATTCCGTCCACGTAAGCCGAGACGTTATTCGAGTTCAGACGGGTATTCCCAAAGAGCCTTTTCAATAAAAAGGGGAAATTTTAAAGCATTCCCCAAAACGGTGGGAGCATATTGGCAGGGAAATTTGGCTAGTTTCGGATGTGGTTTTATGAGGATTAGCGATTGGTTTTGTGGTGCAATACCAAACATAATATATTCATCCTTTATATTTTTATTTTTTATATAAAGATAAACTGAATAATATGAGTAAATAATTGTTAAAAACCGACAACAATCCTCACTATGGTTAAGAAACAAATAGTTGACATTCTTTGATTCAGATTTAGGCCATAGCCTGTACTTTTTTACTAAGAATTTGTTCAAAGAAATGTGATCACAACTTTGTGAGGTAATAAGCAGTTATTTTACTAGATTTAACAAGGCAACAACTACAAATGAGGTTTGCAATTAAAACCTTTTAAATAGATTTGATTAACCTATGACTCACACAATGACTACAGTTTGATTGTATTCTTAAAGCCCTGTGTCAAATTAAACCTCTGCCAACATGTTTAAGTTTTACCGCGACATGTTCTTCAAGCGGTTTGGTGCCAAACTAAAATCAATCAAAACAGTTTTCACTTTAATGTAGAAAGTTCTGAAGCGAGCAATGTTAGTAAACCACGTGCGCTCGACGTTTACTGTTTGTTTATTTTCCCTTTCGGAAGAGCTACTATATACAGGGACGATATTATTTTTCAAAGCATTAAACAGAATCATCTTTGACGACCCATTTGGTGTAGCGGTTGGAGACATCAGCTGCTACACATAGGGTTCCGGGTTCGATCCCCGGGCAGTACAAACATTTGTGTGCATGAACATGTCTGTTTGTAATGGTCTGGGTGTTTTATATGTATAATATGTATGTATTTACAAAAAAAAAATGTATTTAAGTATGTTTATCCGTTGTTTAGTTCCCATAATACAGGCTTCACGCTTAGCTTGGGTCTAAATGGCGCTGTGTAAATGTCAGAGGATATTTATTTATTATTTATTTATTATTATCTTCTTGCTCGGCTATCATCAAATCATTGAACGAATTTCACCTGTTTCTCCTATCAAAAGCTTGAAATCGTTTTCACAATTTTAATTAGAACCATTAAAAAATAAGTTTTTATTGACGGAAATGCATAAGAATTTTAACGTAGTTTTTCGGTTCCTCGTGTCTAATGAGCTGTTGATCTGCGCAATTCTTTTCCTGTGTTAATCTTTGGACAGAAAATACTGGTGTAGAATACAGGATATCTATACCTACCGGTAGACGATTTCATTCACGATAGGTCAAAGAAACTGTGAGTTCCAGCGTATTAGTAATATCTAGGGTGTTTTTAAAATATCTTTTCTTGATTTATTGAGTCGCCGTTGGTTAAACCCCTTTAACTTATATTACTTTATTAAAACCTTTAACTTGCCGCGCCGGATTCCCAGACACAATAGAAAATCTATTGTATCTGTTGAATTTATATGACTGCAGCGGTGAAAGGGTTGAAGCAAACAACCAATAAAATAAATTAAACACAAACTAGTGTTATGATAAATTCAGTGACATTCACATGAAGGTTAAGTGTGCATTAGCTTACTTGAACATAATACAATATGTATTATGTTCAAGTAAGCCAAGAATTATTCAGCATATCACTTCACAGTGTGGCATCGCTTTAACCATTTATATGTCAATAACATCAAAATCGGATAAAGATAAATCCGGCTATGTACTCGGTGCCATTAATTGAGCGGTAGCCGCATTGAGCGACCACAACGGCCGCAGCTCTGAGAGCAAGCGACGCCTGAGGTTTAGTCGGCATTTAATTGATTGATGCTTTTGCCCAGTTTAGAACTGCATATTGATGATTTGCGTCACTGATTTACCCGATACTGTAGTGTGGTTTGATATGTGATCAGTTAAAAAGTGGTATCACAGTCTGCTATGATATTTATAACAGGACAGAGGCCTCGCGTAATGAGGTTCAAGTCATTATAAAAAACTAATCCACTTAGAGCCATAATGATATCTCTTTTTCATCTCTCACTGTGTAGCTTGTAACACTGAGACTACATTTGTACCTTCGCATTTTTATAGAATATTTTTCTTTTTAGTGTACTTCTGAAGTAACTAGGTATATTTCATAAAAATAAATGTGTGGGTAATGGTGCTGGTTGCACATTGACTCTAAACTTAATAAGACTTGTGGCATTCCTGTGTGTAATTGTTTGTTATACTAAATACAGAAAAAAAAGTCAAGGGCTCAGGAAATGCACTAACTCTCAGATAACCAGCCTTTTTCATTTAATCAGCCAGATAACGATCCCAAAATCCCCCTATATAATTACGAATTTACCCAGCAATAAATGTTATGGCTATTAAAGTTAAATTTATTTAAAATAGTTTTTAGGATTTTAATCTTGATTCTTCTTAGTACCTCCTTAGTTCATGACAGTGATCGATTGCATTGGATATTTATATATCAAAGATATGCTGAAGCGACACATGCAGCAGTGTTGCATCACTTCTTCGCTGTGGGAGCAGCAGGCTGCCAGATAACCAGAGTGGAGAGCCTCGAAAAACCGGCTCCTTGACCTGGAAGCCAGACGCAACGAGCCTTAAAGCCTGATCACATGCGGCTATCAGCTATATATAAATGGTGTGAACGAGACACGCAATATGCGAGGATATTAACAAACAAAATTGACTACATCAACTACATGCGAGCACAACGGAATAACCGGAGTTAAAGATAGTCGCCATGGCCGACATCGGTCGAAATTACATTACATTAAATTTCATTTGACATCAAAAGTTGTTCTATTCCCAAATTTAGTTAAAGTAAATAATTTGGTTTCATTTGATTTTTGATGATGATTTATATACTAAGTAGGTAGGTATCGATTTAACGTAAGCGTAAGGTAACAAACATTGCAATAGTCAATAACAGCCTTTGTCACAATAAACAAAAGCTTTCAAATGTTTGTGTAACATCAGCCAATGAGACCGTTTGATAATCACTGTCGCAATCATCGATTTAATCTTAGCGTAAGTTAACAAACTTTGCAATAGAAAATGACTGCCTTTGTCACAATGTTTGTGTAACATCAGCCAATGAGACAGTTTGATAATCACTATCACAATCAAACAGTGTAGCAAAAAAATTCAACCAATCGAAAAATCATACACAATGTACATCGTCGAGTTTGATCAGTTCTATCTTCTGAATTATTAAGTTTTATTCTAGGGCTTTAATACAACAAAATATCTGAACTATAATTAATTATTAGAACGAAAATCAAATAGAAAATACCTTAATAAAATTTCATTAAACAGAAAAATCCAACTTCCAATTAACTAGAAAGCTATATAGTGCCAGAGATCAAGAAATATAGATGACTGCTCGAAAGTTTCTAATTAAGGGAAAACCTCAAATATCCTAGCTAAATGGGATGAGCGACAGCTTCCGAGCTATCGACTAAGGTTAATTGGTGGTCATCCATATTGCCGAGTTATCACTTGGGTCTTCTCAACGTTGGATTGGGTAGATTAAAAGGTCCATATTTCTATAGATATTCAGAGATATTTAACACAGCTATTATAATAAATAAAAAATAATCACATTTTCAAAATTGTACGCCCAGTGCTCAAGATGGGTTTTCTCCAGTACTCTCCATCGGAGCCGGTTTCAAGACACTGTTTACACTATTAGAAATACTACATTTTACTGCAGGAGAATATATATAATATCAAAACTAGTGCAAAATAAATCACAAAACCACATCAGAAAAACTTGTTCATTTTATAAAACCTTCCCCTAACAAGAGAAATCTTTTGAAAGAATAGAAACCTTCACAAATTGCACACCTACAATCTGTTCATGGTTTTAAGATCCAAGGTACCTGTGAACTGAGCGAGCTCCCATCGGCAAAGGACAAAATACGTTTAAACTTGATCTGAGACCATTATCGTGAAGAAACTATTGTTAGTAGTTTGCTGCACAACGAATAGACGGGCTGTGTCTGAAAAAGCAATTTAAACTATTCCCGAGTTAAGTTTTGGTCCAAGTTATACACTAAACATTTCATTTACTTCCTAGCTTCTCTTTAATAATTATTCAAATCGAAATCGTAATGAAAAAAACTAACTTAATATCGAAGTAATTTTTATATTATTAAAACCTTTATACACAAGTATTCTCCATCGCTGAGCAAAGAGTTTTATGGACTCTTGCTGATAGCTGCAGATGGCCCAAACAGCTTGAACAGGCAAGAAGCGAGTGCAGATGGCTCTCAGCCTAACAAAGTTTATGCAACGAACGAGACTAAGGGCATCCCAGAGATTCAGTCGGGTCTTAAATCTCATTGTGAAGTCGGCTACTAAACCAAGCGTTTCAGGTTCGAGCTCCATTTGATATTATATTTGTAAAAATTGAGTGCTTTACATTATCTATACATTGTTGTGGGCTTCTGTGAAGGAAAAGACGTGACAAGGGACAGGCATTAAATAACATTTTTTTCCTATGAATCTCTTTTTGCTTTAATAAATACAGAAAAATAAAAGGAGAAGGTGTTTACATCCAAGTTTAAAGACAACAGTACTGCTATTTATCGTCTTAGTAGTTAACTGATTTGCTCAATAGTCTTTAAAATAAGCATTCTCAATAAGCTTATGACTTGCACCCAAGTTTTTAGTACTGGCATACAGTGTGACACAAAGAAACTGAACTTGTGCAGTTTACCTTATAAATCCAGCGCTCTGGGAGTAAATAACTTAGTATTCTGTTTGATTTCGCACGGTGATTACAGTGATTTTAACTTAGATACTGTAATAATATTGGTTGTTTCGCTCGCTAGCGTTCCTTTTAACGCTTCAATATGTTAACACTATCCCCGAAGCTTTATTACCAATGAACTTTCTGCTGAGTGATTACTTGTTTTGGCATTTTCATATAATTTTATTAGGCTTAACACAATTATAGTTTCGTAGTTTATGGCTGTGTGATCTAATTTAAAGGAATATCCAAAAACCTCAAATAAATCAAAGAACTTTTGACATAGAAGCTCAACGACGGATAAAGGAACTTACTTATAGGTATTTTAATTTTGTACACGCAAGTATTTTACATAAAAATCACGTAGACCGTGATACATACAGGAATATTGATAGTATGCAACGGGGATCGAACCCCGTACCTTTGGTGTATGTGTGAACATCTCAATCACCACATAGGTAGTCAAAGAGAAACACCCGCTCGCATGCTATCACGGGAAAATACACAATCTTTCAATTCGCTGTAATTAATTCAGCAAAATAAATATGCGGTCCATTATATGCTAGTATTATCTGGGAACTCGCAGGTTTAAAAGATACATAATTAAACAAACAATTTAAATTATATTAGTACTTTTTACAAAAAAGCAAAATAATACATAAGCTGTTATTTATTTCCATACTATAGGGCACCACCAGAGCCTTGATTACAGATCACATATTTTAAATATTAAGCTAAAAAAATATGACAAAAAAAATTAATTTTAAAGTATTCAATAATGCATTATTGATCTAATCTATCTAGCTAATCTATACAGTTTAATGTATCGTATAAATTAGCGCGAGCCGGAAGTTACGTGCCTTTCTTTGTAAAGGGTAGTAGGACCAATGTAAGTCATCACGCCACCATGCATAGGCTACAGCGTCAATACAATAAGCTCAGTAAAGAATGTGACATCACATATTTTCATATAAGCCTCAACAATTCAGGCGTCAAGTATTGCAGTCTTTTGACTGCAATACTAATTGAACTTGATACATTAATATATTCATTCAGTGTATTTGATTGATTTGCTGAAATTACAAATTGTACCTCAATTTTTTAAAATTTATACATTTTTAAAATTGTTTAATTTTAATACTACAGTCCACATTGCATGCCGTGGCAACCTATAAGTAAGGTGACACTTAGCTTTAAGTTTGTCTCTTATTTATTGTTGCTTGTACAGTGTTTATTTGTTGGTTGTCCTAATAAATTAAAAAAAAAAATTAAAAAAAAAAATTAACTTTCGAAACTTTGTTGCCGTAACAACATCACGTAAATACAAAATGACCGCGTCACCGTTTAACGAACCAGCTTTTTTAACACTCATTCTTTGTTATAAGCGGTATCAGTGTTGTTAGCAAACAGAAAAAAGCGAATAATAAAAAGTAACGGTCGAGTAAGGGAAAGTATTTAATGATCAATCACTGATGATTTTGACACACTTGTCATTGGGGTATTTTAGATATCAATAATTTAGAGGTATTTAATTGAGACTTTGTACGAGTATATTTAATGAATTGATTATTGGCATCACTTTCTGAAAATATGAAATTAACTCTATGAGATTAATAAAAACCAACGAAACACTTAGACCAATGGGAGTAGTGCGCTTGACTTGTCTTGGGACATGTGTGGGCATTGGTTTTTATGTATAATATGTATACGTATAATATACCCCTAACTAAACGCTTAACCATTGAACGCCGGGAATTCAGACACAATAGATTTTCTATTGTGTCTGGCGCCTTAAAGAGTCATTGGCGGTCAAAGGGTTAACTAGGGGCTAGATAAAGTTTTTTGCATGACAGTGGATATTTGTTTCTTTATTATTCAAATCAAATCTTAGGAAATATTTTCAAATTTTCGTTTTGTAACTGTTCAAAGCGACTGCAAAAGAGACGATACGAATCTTTCGTTCGTTTCGGGAGTATCATTTGACAAAAACAGTAGCCACTACAAAAAAAAACTATTTCACTGCGACCATCACATTCTTTAAGATAAGCGATGAAACTTGGCTCGTTTTTACATTATTTTTTGGCAACCCCTCAAATAACTTTTTCATTTCCAACCGTTTACAATGTGAACATTTTATTAAAACGAAAATTACAAAGACAAAAGAAATAGACAGCTTTTTCGCCTCAACACGTTTATCTTATCAACAGAATAGAGTAGACGTCCAGAATGTATCTTAGGGAATTGTTCGGGAGATTTTCGTTTTGCTAAATTGAAAAATAAATTGCTTTTGGAAAATTTCAACTGCAGACAATTTATGCCTAATTTAATATTGGAAATTACCTGCCTCTGTCGATAATTGTTGAGGTAAGCCTAAATGAAAACAAAATAACTTTGGCAAAATTTAGATCTTTGCTATTGGCAACTTCAAAGAACTTAAGCCGAGATTTAATAAGATCCTATTTATGATGACAAGTGAATATATTGTAAAAAAAACTTTTTGCAAATATTGCTAAATAAGTTACATATAATCAGAGTACTGACAGTATTAAGTAGGTATATGGCATGGGCTCGAAATAATAAATTCATCACGTTTTGTGGTCTGAGAGTCGAGTTAGAATGCTGCTTGATTCTGATGCATTCGGATACCATAAAGACCACTGTTCTCATTATACGTTACTGTCACAATTGTCACTTACTGTTGTATTATTTATTAGACAGTCTGCTTGAATACCAATTTTTTTTCATTAAAATATTAGGGCGTGATGATTTAAATTACTTACTTCTTAAAAGAACATCATTTATTAGCCCCCACAAAAAATATTATATAATTTTAATGTAAATTACACTTAAGTTTCGTACTTAAAGAACCTTCCCTTTCTGCACTAGCTCCCACTTTGCCACCTTTCACAATGCCATTGCAAACTTGCTCGGCTCTCGGGAAGATTGCATTCGCTGGAACATTTACAAAAGGTAACACCGAAAAATGGTAGCGTTTTTGTATGCCATCAACGTTTTGCAATCAACTGTCTGTTTTAAACTTTTCCCACTACAGAAGGTATTTTTAATAGAACCTTCAATTTAATTATCATATACTTTTCATGTTTTTCTTAGTAAATAGAGAATTTCAACTCCACAAATTAAGGCTTTAGTGGATAGTAGAGTGAATAATTAT